>VZTO01026579.1:110576-174278 GCA_013400615.1 Syrrhaptes paradoxus
GCACGCTGGTCCTGCACCGGGAAGCCCGGCCCGCGGGGGTCGGCGCCGCCCGGACCCCCCCCGAACCCCCCCCCCCCGCTGCTCCTTTCTATTTATTTCCCTCTTTCCGGAGCCGGGTTTGATGCCTCCCGGCTCCGAGGGGGGCGGTGGGGGGCACGGGGACCCCCCCCTGCCCGGGATGCCCCGCTGCGCCCAGGTACGGCCGCTGCGCCTTGATCCCCCCCCGATATTTTTAATTTTTTTTGGGGGGGGGTCCATGCTCCAGCATCAGGTTTCCGCAGCGAAGCGCCCCAAAAAAGCCCTTCTCCCGAGGGGGTGCACCCCGTCCGGGGGGGACACGATGGGACACGGGACCGGTGTCCCCCCCCCCGCAGCGCGGTGCTGCTGGGGCGCGCAACGTGCGCGCTGGCGGAGAGCGAGGGGAGAGGGTATGGGGGGGGGGGACAAAATGGAAACCAGATGCCGAGGCAGGGACGCCCTGTGCTGTTGTGAGCTGTTGGGGGTGGGGGGACACGCTCCCCCCCGCCCCGGCCCCGCTAAAAGTGCGCCGGGAGTTCAGCGGAGCGGATCTGATAGTCGCGATCGGGCTGGCGATAGAGCCGCGCTCCCTCTGCCCAGCCTTTCTCTCTCTCCCCCTTTTTTTTTTTTTTTTTGAATGCGAAGAGTTGAAAAGCCTGTTTACTTTTTGTCTTTGATGTTGGGAGGATCTGGTTTTGATTAGATCAATACTCCTTTTTTCTCTTCCCCCCCTCCCCTTTTTTTTTTTTTTTTTTTTTTTTTTTTTTTTTTTTTTTNAGAGGAGGCTCAGAGGATCCCCTGCTGACTCCAGGCAGAGGCAGGCAGAGGAGCAGGCAGCTCCTGCACCAACTGGGAGCCCCTTTCCCCACCGGGCTCCGGAACCATGAGCAGCGCCGTGGTCCTCGCCCACCTCCCAGACCCCAGCAGCAGCTTCAGGGAAGACGCCCCTCGACCCCCTGTCCCAGGGGAGGAAGGAGAGGCGCCATGCCCGCACCCCGTCAGCTCGTTTCTCCCCAAAAGCCAAAGCTTCAAGGCCATGCCGCTGCCTCCTGCCCCGCGGAGGAATGAGAACGGACTCGGGGAGCCGGAAGGCAGCGCATCCCCAGACTCCCCTTTGGCCAGATGGACCAAATCTTTGCATTCCTTGTTGGGAGATCAAGATGGTGCCTATCTTTTTCGGACCTTTCTGGAAAGGGAAAAATGTGTGGATACTTTAGACTTCTGGTTTGCCTGCAATGGCTTCAGGCAGATGGACCTTAAGGATACCAAAACTTTAAGAGTAGCCAAAGCTATATACAAGAGGTACATCGAGAACAACAGCATCGTCTCCAAGCAGCTCAAGCCTGCTACCAAGACCTACATAAGGGATAGCATCAAGAAGCAGCAGATAGATTCTATCATGTTTGATCAGGCACAGACTGAGATTCAGACTGTGATGGAGGAAAATGCTTACCAGATGTTTTTAACTTCTGATATATACCTCGAATATGTAAGGAGTGGAGGAGAGAATCCTGCTTACATCAACAGCAACGGACTGGGGAGCTTAAAAGTTGTCTGTGGCTATCTCCCGACCTTGAATGAAGAAGAGGAATGGAGCTGTGCAGACTTTAAAAACAAAATCTTGCCTTCGGTAGTTGGACTATCCAGCAAGACGTTGAGGGTTACGGCAAATGTCAGAGCTACGGAAACGATGGAGAACGGATACAGGTAGGAGAACCCCTGGAAATGGTGCTTTGTTTGAACTTTAAGGACTTTGAGAGTGTGTTTCGGAAGGCTGGTGGGGTGGTGTGCTGGGGAGCTGGCAGGGAGGCTGGGCTTCCCGTGGGGCTGGGAGCACGGGTGCTGCCCTGCACCTTCAAACACTGGAATTTGGGGGGTGTTGGCTGAGTTTGGGGGTTTTTTCCCCCCCTCTGTACAGAGGAAAACAGATACTGTGCTCTTAAGCCCTGTTGGCTCTTTCAGTTCTCTTATAGATCAGAAACTTCATAGCAACTGTGTCCTCCGGACATACGCTAATTATTGGTTCAACTTTCAAACCTGTTACGAGCAGTAGTAGAGTGGATCATAGAGACGCATGAATAATGTAACCTACTAGTTCCCCAGCTCCACCATCAACTGGTGTTTAACTATGTTGGTTATGTGGGAAGCAATTGTGCGGTCGTGGAGGAGGAAATGTATGCGCTCATCGCATCAAACTCTGCAACTTGCCCAAAAATTTCTGCTTTTATTTTGACCGTGTGTGTGATGTACAGCCTCTCCCGTCGCGTTGGGTGTCGGTTATCGTGTCAAAGCCATTTGGGGTGGCTGTGAGCCCATGCATGCAGGAGGATATTTGAGTACTTAAGGTAGTGGAGGTGTTCCAGGTAGAGTCGTAGCAGATCTTTGATGCTCTCCTGTAGCTCTTCAGTGCTCTCATGTTGGCTGTGTGCTCAAAGTTAAACTCGTTAAAACGTGGTTGCGTGTCGTGGCAGCTCATGAGGATGC
This sequence comes from Syrrhaptes paradoxus, assembly GCA_013400615.1. NCBI lineage: Eukaryota > Metazoa > Chordata > Aves > Pterocliformes > Pteroclidae > Syrrhaptes > Syrrhaptes paradoxus. The sequence goes on from VZTO01026579.1 coordinate 113,079, forward strand.
GGGGAGTGTTGCGTGGTGGCGGGGGGTCTTGGTGTGCCCTGGGCTTGGGGTGCATCGGTGTTGCCGAACCCTTCTCTCTTGTTGGAAATATTGATGGCACAGCAGTGCGAGGGGGAGGAAAGGGAGAGCCATCTCGGAGTGAAGGGGGGGATGGGAAAGAGAGGCTCTGATGAGCAAATGATGAGTTGTATAATCCTCTGAAAATGTATTCTTTCCTCTCCCCACCCTTGCCATAAATGTGGATTGTTGAATCAGGGCTGCGAGGAGAGGGCTCTGCTGGCAGATGCGCGCTCTCCTCCGCTGGCCCAGGAGCTCGGGGTTTGCTATGGTGAGTGTTTGACATCTCGTTTACAGGAATTTTGAGAGCGTGTCTGTGATTCATGGACATCAAAGGGCATCGGGCTTCTCCCGGAGAGCCTTTGCTGGAGCGCGTCCTCCTCTCCTGCCCTGCAGAGAGCTTCCAGCTGTGCCGGGCTTCCCGGTGCTGAGCCCCGGGGTGCTGGGGGGGTCCCTTTGCTTGCAAGGGTGCTGCTGGGCTGGAGGCCTCTTGGTCCTGTCCCTCTCGGGGAGGCCCTCCCTGCAGGAGGGGTGATGGAGGGGTGGTGGGCGTGGGTGCAGGCAGGAGGGATGCGTTTTGTCCTGGTGTGGCCTCTGGACCTCTCCTGCTGGGGGGGGGGCTGTGTGGGGTGGGGGCAGTGGCTGGCAGCTGCTCTATGGAGGGCTTGGGTTTTGGGATCCTCATCTCGAGGCTGAGTGTTGCTGTCTGAGCATCTGCTGCTCTCCAGAACCTGGTTTGAACTGCTGCCCTTCGCCTGCTTTCCAGGAGGGGGATGTTTGATGCTTTTATCTCTGAGCCTTTGTTGGCATTCAGTGCTGGAAGGGCTTGGCTGTGATGTTCTACCAGAGCTGCAGGCCCTGCTAAAAACCCACATGTGCCTTGTCCAGGAGAGCTCTCACAGAACTGTGGCTGCTTGCCTGATTAGTGCTTTTTTTCCCCCTTTTTTTTTTTTCTTTTTTCTTTTTTTGTCCGGGGATTAATGCTGCTTGCTCCTCACATGTCAGATCTCCCCTCCTAGGACATTAGGTGGTGCATTTTGCTTTGATCACCTTCTGTTGAATTTCCAGGAGCTTTTGCTCTCCATGGGGCCAAGAGATCTCAATGCAAAGAGAGGGAGGTCAAGCTGAGATGCTTCTCGGTTCCTCCCCGAGCTATCCGTTTGTGAAGCCGCTTGTGCGTGCATGTGCTAGGAGCTGATGAGCATATGGATGGGTTATCTCTCATCACTCAACCTTTAGGATTGCGTTTAGGATTGGAGCTGAAGCTTGCACAAAGTCTTTCTTGGTGAGTGGCCAAACCACACCTCCCTCCTCGTGTGTGCGATGGAATTAAAGAATTTCTGCTCAGTGTGGTACGGTTTTGAAGTGCCCGTGCAGGCTCTTGCCGTTCGCTTCGGTGGGTTTCAACGTGATGAGACCAGTGAAAGCTGGGAGAGCTGGGCTGAGCACACCTGGTGGCAGGAGCAGAGCAATCTCAGCCCAGGATTTGCATGGGAGACCACCTGGAAATCCCAGGGCACGGGGTCACAGCCAAAAACACAGCCAACGGGAGACCACAGAAACCAGACAAGCTGAAAGACTTTGGCCCCAGCACCGGTGATGGACAGGAACAGGAGAAGTGGAGTGAAAACACGGTGTTTGCGCCTGGCTGCAGAGCAGGCACATGCGCGCAAACTGCTGGTTGTCTATTTGGAGCCCTCAGACGGGGAATATTTTAAATGTAGAACCTCCCTCTTGTCCTTCAAAGCGACTCTTTCCCCTCCCCTGTAGGTTGTGGTGTGGTTAAAACTGGCCTCCCCACGCTGCGCTGGACCTGGCCCCACGCTCCAGGAATTCCAGCTATTATTTATACGCGCTTCTAAATTTATCACGCACGAGTTTGTGTACACAGGGAGCGCTTCTCCCTTTGCAGTGCCGCCGCCGAGCGTGGTTTTTGTTCCGTCCAAGGTGGACTCATCTGCCTCCCATTAAGCTCTTCACATCAGCGGGACTGGCCGTGCTTCGGGAAGGCTGGGGCTTGCAGATGGCCTTCTGCCGGCTCCCAGCGCTTCCTGGCCTTTGAACGCACCCGCCGGTGGAGCTCCGTGTGTGTGAAGTTATTGGAACCAAGTTTGGCTTCAATTATCAAAGTAAATGATGCCATTGTAAAGCTATGCTCCGAGCAGTGTTCTACAATTAGAGCATGGAAGCTATGATTAACATAGTTTTGTTAAAATATACTTTTTTTTTTTTTAAATTTTTAGTTTTGTGCTTGCTTTTTTTTTTCTTCCCCTTCTTTGTCTTTAAACCCATGATTGCCCAGTGATGTTTGTCCCAAGAAAATACTTAATGAGATGCAGTTTTGCCTCCAAATGCTCCTTGTAGATTTCCTTCTCTTTCTGTGTATGTAGATCCAGGGTTTGAACTGCCAGAGTGCTTTTATTTCTAAGAAGCAGAGTTTGACAATAAAAAAAAAAAAAAACACAACAGAAAACCACTCTGAAATTGCGTTTTCATAACAGGGGATACAGCCAAGAGCCCCTGAAATTTTCATGGCATTCTGATACCTCTGATATGCCCATTGCCTAACATAGCAGATAGAGAGCTTCACGCTGCGTGTCCTCGCATCCAGATAAGAATAGGCTGAGAAACATCAGACATTCTCCTTGAAGCTCTAGAGCAACTGCTACCTGACAGCTGAAAACACTTTGCATTGGGAGTTTGGAGCTGGGCTGTGTGTTTGTGTGTGCGGCATCTGCGCGGGAGACCACCGCTTTCCCCTGGAATTTAAAACCCTTGCAGGCAACTTGATGCATCTGGGTGTAATTACTGGAGTAAGGTGATCAAATTAAAAAAAAAAATTTAACGTAGCAAAACAGCACTCATTGGTTTTCTTAAGGGATGTGGGGCTTGCTGTGGGGCAGTGTGTTGGAGGTGGCACGTGGGGGCTGACTTTATAAACAGGTAAACTTTAGGGGTGTGGGGGTTTTTTTTTGTCCGTGGGGTGTTGGTGGGTGAATCCGTGCTGCAGCCCAGTACTGATGGGGAAGATGAGTTAGTTCTGGCCACTTTCTTTCATTCTATCTTTCCAAACACCCTGTGTTTGGACACACCTCCTCTCCCTGTGCCATATTCATACAGACCCGCTGCCTCCGCCCCCACCCCAGCCTCTCCAGCAATCCATCCGATGGGAGTGTGGCAAACCAGCCCTCCTGGATCCAGCCGGGGGATGGCACAGACACCTCCCAGCAAGGTGGTGGTCCTGTGCCGGGGAGCATCCTGCACCCCTTAACCCCATGGAGCATCCTGCACCCCTGAACCCCATGGAGCATCCTGCACCCCTGAACCTCGTGGTCCTCAGGTGTGCTCTCAAGACCCGAGATGGTTTAAAATCAAATAGTTACAAGAGCTCTGTCCCTCGCACAGTCTACCCCGAAGCCCACCAAGGACCTAGGAGGGGTCACTTGGGCGGCACATCCCCCTGAATCAGAGCAGAAGATACATGGTTTTAGAGGAACTTTTTTGTAGTAGTAGTAGGATAACTTAGCTTTCACCCACATGTGGAATTAATTTATCTTTGAAGATTTAACTTCTTTCCTCTGGCATTCCTTACTATCTCTTTTTTTTTTTTTTTTGTTCCCATATATATATATTTTTAACATCTTGATCTCCCCATCAAAAGTGCCTTGGCCTCCTTCAGAAAGGAATGCAGCCCCGGCTGGGCTGAATACCTGCCTGCAGCCAGCCCCGCGCCTCTCATACCAGAGAGGCCCGTCTTCCCCACCACGCTTCCCCCTCCTTTATTCCCCCCCCCNTTTTTTTTTTTTTTAAACTTAAGCCTTTGTGGAGGCTCCTGTTTTTGGGAGCAGGAATGCGCCGTGGCGGGGGTGCCGGGTTGTTTGTGAGGGATGGAGAGCGGTGGGAGGACATTGCTGCTCACTTCAACCCAGCTGGTCCCCTCCGACCCCCCGTGGGGGCAGGGAGGTGGAAAACCCATTAAAAAAAACCTGCCGAGCCTGCTGGCACATTCCTTAGGCCCCCAAGTCCTGGGTAAGTGGCCCTAATTATTAAAATCAGCAATCCTTATCAGATGACAAGGCCTTTTGCTTTGATATACAAAGGCAGAAGCTTAACAACCCCATCTTTCCCTGGAAGAGGAACAAAATGTGCACCTTGACACCAGGCTTTGGAACCTCCCTGCATAATCCCCTTATCGCCTGCTGAAGATACGGGTATTGATCCTGGCTGGGAAGTTGGAGTGAGGGGAGGTAGCGGGGAGGGGGACGCCCAGTTTCCCCCTTGCGGTGACCCTGCCATGGTGACCCTGCCACGCTCCATCACAGCTCATGTCACTGCCCATGAATTTTTCATGCGTTCGCTCTTGGGTGCTCAGCTCGAGCATCCAGGCTGGGCTTTGGGTTTGCTTCTCCGAGTGAAGCCAAAGGTGTTAGTGTCAGTAACCCATTAATACAACCTGCCGTCCCTGTCCCCACATCCCCCATCTTCCTCATCCCCACCCAGCTCTAATGCACAAAACCCCAAGTTGAACGAGTAGTAGGTTCTCCTGAAAACTGAGCCTTTCTATGGCATGTCTCTGTAAGGCCAGGAAGATGGTGCCCGTCGTTGGGACGCCAAGCCTGAGACAGCAGATTTCAGCCTTGTCCATGCCTCCTCTGACGCGTGGTGGTCCTGCTCCAAGGGTTTCAGGCTGATCTCTTGTTTCAGGCAACACAGATGCTCTAACTTGTATTCCCAGAGCGGCCCTAACTCCTGTCTTCAGAGCAGACTTAAGCATTTATTAGCTGTTGCCTCAGTGGCTTTCAGTGGGACTTGGAGATGAAATTCTTGGTCTTTTACCATCTGATACCAGCAGCAAAACTCCTGCTGACCTCAGCAGTGCAGCATCAAGCTTTAAGGACCAAATTTTTGAAGGTATCAAAGCATCTCGAGGTGTTTCCTAGGATTTCCTAAAGTGTGCTTCCGATGTCAAAAGCAGCATCTTTAAAGATGGACTTTGGGTGTGTTTAGACAGAGCATGTCCTGGTTGCTGCTGACCTGGGTGATGGATGGTTTGTTGCTTCTGGAGAGGTTGAGCAGCTGGTGTGTGTGGTTCCCATAAGGAGTGTGCTGCCATGGACCTTGTGTGCTCTCCTCTAGCCCAAGACCAGCTGGTAACTGGATTCCTGTTTTCCTTGTCCCCAGGTCCTTCAAGAGGAACGATCCCGTTAACCCATACCATGTGAATTCTGGCTATGTCTTTGCCCCAGCAACCAGCGCCAACGATAGTGAAATATCTAGTGATGCCCTGACGGACGACTCCATGTCGATGACGGACAGCAGTGTGTAAGTACCTTGTGTTGGCCGGGTCCTGCTGGGACGCGCCGTCGGTGAATCAGATGCAGATGGACCATGGGGGCTCACGGGAGTGATGGGTCCTGGGTCATCGCCGTTGACTGGGGCTGCCAAAGCTGAGGTGTGTGCCCAAACCGAGAGGTGTAGCAGGGCATGGTCTCCTCGCTCTTCATGCTTTCGCCGGAGGTGTCGGATGGAGTCAAATCATGAATCCCTCTATTGCCATTTTCAACTGCAGCTGAGCAAAGGTGTTAATCCCCGTGCTGATGGTGCTGCCTGACTAACCCGCGGAGCCTATCTCCCTGAGCCTTTGTCTTAAGGCCAGGCTTCCTCAACTAGTTATCAGCCATCAAAAAGGAGGAGATTACTTCCTGTAGGAAGTACTTTCTGTAATTAAGGTTTGTCATTAATGTCAGAATGTACATTAATAGGGCCAGTGACCTGAAGGGGCAAATAGCTGCTCATCTAGTGTGGCTAGGGCTGTCTTCAAAGAGCCGTTTGAATGGAGCTGGATGGAGCAGGTCTGGGTGTTCCAGGAGCGTGATGGTGCTGTGGCCGAGCCCAGGAATTGCAGGATCTGTGTTTGCCTCTTGACTCTGCTGAGAAGTGTGCAGCTGGGACTGTCCTTCCTCGATTTGCTTTCCCCAGCGGGAGGGAAATGGTGCTGTGGTGTCTGGGGGTGGAGGAGACAGTAAGACTCTCTTAGCAGCTCTCAGAAGGCTGGGCAGAAGGCAGATGCTGCTGNGCTTAGCAGCTCTCAAAAGGCCATTTTCCTCACTGGGCAGAAGGCAGATGCTGCTGTTTGTGTTTCATGATCATCACTTAAGTGCTGTAGAAAAGCCCACCTGTAAACAGCGTGCTGCATTCCTGGGCTCCATCTCCTAGGTGAAACTTCTGCAGTGTCTCAGACGTGTCCAGTGATGGCTGTGTGCTCCTTGGAGAGGTTTGCATGCTGGGTTTTTAAAGTCAGTGTGCGTGGTGATGCACAACAGAAAACAGGATTTACCAAAAATCCTTGATGCGTAAACAAAAGCTTTTTTATTTTTTTTAATTATTTTTTATGCACATGTGTGTTTTGAACTGATATTATGGAAAAAAAAAATAGTTTGTTGTCCCACCAGATTCCCTTATTGAACAATATTGGCATTAAATAAAAGAGCTGAATCATAGGGTGACTTCTTTATTTCTTCTTACTGGCTCTGGTTGTATGTGATCATGTGTCAACAGAGCATTCATTGGGTTAGTCATTTCTGGACCAGTGTAGGGTCACTTGGGATTCACAGGGCTAGGATTATACCCTCTCTTCACAGCAATGCCAATTGTAGGCCTTATACAGATGAGAGCACTGAGTGAGAAATAAAGTGCATGGTGGATGAAAGGCTTAACTGAATCGCTTTCAGCCCATTGTTAGTCCAGGGGAGCTTAGCGGGGATGAGAGGGCAGCAGCCCGCTTTGAAATTTGCTTGAACAAGTGAATAGGAGCTCCCCATAAAGCAGCGCGTGAAAGGAGCCTGCCTGTTTTTTCCTGCCGTAACAATGGCCCGCGCAGGCTGTGAGAGTTTGGGGAAGCTTGGCTGATTAAACTGCCCACAGCTCCAGGTTGGGGGGCGGCGGGGGGGAGCGGGATGCTGGAGGTTGGAGGAATATTTCCTGCTGCACAGCCGGTCCCCTGGGCATCCCCGCGGCCACGCTCCATCCGTGGGGCCAGGAGCAGGCGGGTGCGCTGGGATGTTGGGTGTTTTTGGAAGTGGGAGAGGTAAATTGGCAGTTTTGAAGGCTGAGCTTAAAGTTAAGGCTGATGTAAAACTTCCTTTGCAGAGGCGAAGGGCTGCTGCCAAGATTGCAGTAAAGCGTTTGGGATTTGCAGCCTTTCCTGGCAGCCGGCTCTGCTGGGTGCTGGAGATGCTGTAAAGGCGTCTGGGGCACAAACCCCCCCTCCTATCCCAGGCTGAGCCGGGGTGCTCTTCTGCCTGCGAGGTTTTACCCCCCTTTAACAGAGGACTGGGTTTATGCTCTTTCGTCAGTGCAAATGCAAATTAGTTCTTTTGGCTTATGTTGGTATCAACTGAAGAGGAAAAACTTGTTCTGGAAAAGTCTGTCAGGCACAGCGGTAAAGTGAGTTGGTTGGTGTTTTAAAAATAAATCTAGATCTGAACTGTGCAGGAATTAGGAGAGGACTCCAAATAATGCACAATCTGCCTTTTTTATTTTTTATTATAGATGCCGGGGATCAGTCTGTCCATATATATTTTGTAGTCGCCACAAAGAATCATGCAAATGTATATTTCCATTTCTTGATTGGGGGGGGAGAGGAAAGGGGAATTTTTTTTTTTTATTTGCTTATATCTTATTTATGGATTTACTTTGGACACAGGGGAATGCTGCTGAGCAAACTTCAAATATTACCTTATCTTACAAACCAGGCTTTTGATGTTGGCAAGATCAGAGGCTTGTTTCAGAGCCGTTGCCAAATGAAGATGGGAGTGAATGCATATGCGCATGAGTCTGATATTTCAAAGCAGCAGTAAAACTACATTCAGGTTAGGTCAGGCACATCTGAGTCAAAAGGCTAAGATAATTGGCTCAGCTTAAATGGCAGCTGACTGGGTAGAAGACTTCAAACTAGTGTTTCCCCCAGAAACAGATTGGCTTAGCCCCAGCCTGGTTAGCTGAAATGTTTATAATTAAACTCTACTATTTAGTGCCTAAACTCTGTAGCTCTTCAACCTGCAGCTTTTAGTAGCCGAGAGAATGAGTGCAAATGTTTGCTGCTGCTGCAAGGGTTGAGGTGGCACCTGGAGAGCTGGGGTTAACCCTTGTCCTGCCCCGAGTCCTCTGGCCCAGCTCAGCCTTTTCATCTCAAAGGCACTTTCCCCTGGGGAGGGGGGTGGGGGGGATCTGTTTCAGCATCACGGTTCCCCCCATCTCTTGCTACAACTGAGCCTGGCTCCAGCTCCATCCATCTGTCCCTCCTGCCATTGGGTGTCACCTGTTGGTCACCCCTTCGACCCTGGCGTTGTCCATTTTCTCCCAGTTTCAGAAGGAAGGACTAGCCTTAGACAGCACTCATCAAAGCCGCTGTGAAAGTCCCTCCCCACTCCCCAGGCTGACTTTCCCAAGCTGCTCCACAGCCTTTCCATCCCAGGGAAACACTTTTATTTTCCTTTTTTTTTTTTTTTTTTAATTCTGCACGTTGTTACAAGTTGTAAAACTCTTCTGACAAGGCAGGGTTGTAGAAGCAGGTTTGATGTGGGGCTCTCTGGTGCAGCTGGAGGACTTCTTAGGGGGAAGGAGGAGCTTTTGTACCGACCTGAACGAGGACAAATCGTAAATAAATCAAGGAGCTGCTCTCTTGAGTCAGCATTGCTTTTTCTTCTCCTTTTCAAGCCACCCTGCCTCGGAACGGTGTGAGTCCCTGCTTCTGCTCCATAGCCTGTCCCTTTGGGCAGAGATGGTCCCCAGAGCTGGGAGCATGGGGACACCCTCCAAGGAGATGTGCTCCCAGCTTGGTGGCCACAGCAGAGGGGCTGGGGAAAGCATCTCATGCTTACAGACCTAGAGGACAGAGGGTAGTGCAGGGGGGCTTCAGGGCTCCCTGTTGTCCCTTGGTCATGACCTTGGGTGCCTCGTGTTGGATGCACAGACCTTCAGCTGCTTCCCCACTCTTCCCCATCTGGCCTCTTGTGCTGCCATTTATAGAGGACTCTTCCTCTTTAATGGAGTATGTTAACAGATTAGTCCCGTATGTGTCTATGCATGTTTACAATGCCTGTTGTACTCGTTATTCCCTGTATTGAAGGTCTTCCCAAAGAGACCCTTATCTCAGTAAGCTTCAGTGAACAAGTGCATCTCTGAAGGTTCAGATGATTTGGTTTTCACCTTAGATTTGCTTTTCCCCCATCCTTCCCCAAAGCTAAGGCATGTCGTGTGCCCCAAGCCCTGTTGCCCCATGGGTTTGTGGAGCAGAAATGCTTGGTGGCCACCAGTGGCTGCCCTTGGTGGCCACAGCCAGCGGTGATGACCGGTGCGTGCTGGGCTGCTTCCCAAAATGTGCTCCAGAGCCATGTGTTGGGCAATGGGGACATTAGGACAATTAGCACCTTTCACTTGCAACGTAATGAGCACTCATGGACCATGTCTAGAGGAGGCTGATGTTCATCTTGTGGCATCGGGGACTTTCTCCATGGTCCCAGCGTACTCTCTTTTATTATAAAGATTTTTCAAAGTTGATTAGCGTGAAATTGTTCCAATCTTTCACTCCAGGCTTTGCAGCTTAATCTTGCTCATTAAAACAATTTAATGGCAACTGAACGCTTTGGCCAAGGTCTTCACAAAGGCCTGCGATGGCCTGCTGCAAACCGTGAGCGTGGAGCGATGGCATCTAGTCATCCTCCTCAAGAGAAGGAACCTGGCGCCTCTGCGACGGCATTCCCTGTGCCTTGTCTCTGGCTGGGTGTCCAGAACACATCGGTGTGTGCCCACCACTGCCGTGGCCACGGGAGGTGGCACACGGGGACGCCGTGATGCCTTGGCTCCTGTGGCAGCGGCGCGGGGCCACCGCTGTCTGCTCCGCCACCGCTCCTCCTTGGGCAGGAGCTATTTTCTGCTGTCAGGAGATGAGTCAGGTGTGGGGGCAGATGGATGAAAGGGATGGGACTGGAGATCAAGGTTATTCAGCCAGTCTGAGGGAAGGGGTGGAATTAGACATTCAGAATCTCCAAGCGTGCTCTTCCGGCTGTCCCCGCTGTCTGGAGAAGGCCCTTTAATCCTAACTGAGGTAATTTTTTTTTTTTTGCGTGGCTGGATGAAAACACCTCGCGTTGCCTCGAGCAGGCTGTGCAGGGGGCTGTTCCCACCGGTGCTCCTCACCTGGCCTCTCCTCACGGCTTCCTGGCCACGGGCTGGTCTGGCCAAGGGCGGCCACCTCGTGCCCGGAGGGTACAGCCCGGTTTTGCTCATGGCTCGCGGTGGCCTGCCTGTGCTGGCCAGCCTCGGGGCAGGAGAAACAGCCCGGGTCTGAAGTAGGGCTGGAGATGAGGAGAAGCTCTTTGGTGGCCATCCATCTTCAGCCTCTTCCTTCTTGTTTCCACACCCTGTTGGGTCTTTAAGGGCTTGAGGAAAGTTGTGGTCCCAGGGAGCGTAATTTGGTGGTGGAAAAGCAACAGAAATAAAAGGCAGAAGCAGAAAGCTAGCGTTGGAAAGGCCTTTCTGTCAGCTGCCCCTGAAGTGAAGCTGATGGGATCTTTGGGCATCTTGCCTTCAGCTTTCTTTTCAGCTTTTGTTTGGTTTCTGCACATCCGCGTAGATGGTGACATAGGCCCTTCCCAAGCTGCCAGAGATTTGAGGCTTCTTGTGGCTTCAGGTGATGTCCAGAGGGCTCAGCACCTCTGGGAACCTCCAGGAACGTGCCTGTGGTGTGCCGGGGTGGTTCCAGAGGGGATGGAGAAGCGTCTTGGTTAGAGCACGGGGAGAGCCCCGACTGACGGTGACTTCTCTTCCATGTGCAGAGATGGGATCCCCCCATACAGAATTGGGAGCAAGAAGCAGCTCCAGCGGGAAATGCATCGGAGCGTCAAGGCCAACGGTCAAGTTTCTCTACCTCATTTTCCGGTAAGTTCAGGAGGGAGCTGCAGGGTTTGGGTTGGCCATGGGTGATGCTGAGACAAACTCAACTGGGGAATGGGTACGTGTGGAGGGAAGGGATCAGGGCTTGAGAACATCTCCATCCCTGCGTGATGCCAAAGAGATGCTGCTTGTGTTGAGCAGGAGCCATTGCTCTCAGCATCTTTGCAAAAACTTGCTTCTGCATTTGGTCCTTCCCAGAAAGTGGTGTGCTAATCAGGGCTTTCCAGTGGCACTGAATTTGTTCTCCTGGTCCAAATCCAAGCAGAGGTGCCCTGGTTGGGTCTAGTGAGAGCCTTGGCTTTGGCCACCACCCTGACACCTCCGCTGATGCTGAGCAGACCAGGGCTTGGCCTTTGAAAGCACACCGTCTGTAAGCTGGTGGGCAGCAGGATCTCCCCAAAGAGAGGCATTGCCGCAGCTACGTGTCTTGCTTTGAGGGGATCCGATGCGCGGCGTTGCTGTGCTCTTGAAAATTAACTCGCTGACTTGCTAATTCAGTTGACTTGCAGACTCCCGATTCCTGCAGTGAACAAACTGTTTACACAGACAAGTATAAACTTATCTTGTCTCAAGATTAATATGCTAAAATTCCTCTTTCTGCTATCTTAAGCAGCAAGAAATCATAGATGATATTTCTTGGGGGGGGGGTGGTTATGTGGTTTTTCTTTTTGGTATTTTTTTTTTTCCTCTGCAAAGAAAGTTCTATAGCCTGAGCTTGTAAATTAGATTATTTTGTCCCAGGGCGTGCAAATCGACTTTCTCTGTAAGGCAGTGCTTTGATCAGGGACTGAATAGAGCCAGCTTGTGTAAGAGTGACAATTTCCAGCAGAGTGGCCTTTTTCTACCCTCACATCATTTCTGGAGCTAAGTGGTTGCCGGAGAGAGGCCCCACCTCATCTGGTGGGTAGTATGTGAAAGAGTTGGCAGTTCAGCTTTCTGCTCTCGGGGGGGAGAAAAAAAAAAAAGGGAGAGTGGGGGCGAGGAGTGGGGTGTGTGGGGGTGACAGGAGGGTGGGCAGAGTCGGGTGGGTGGTTTCTTTTTCCTCTTTTTTTTTTTTCCCTCCCCTTTTCCTGCCATGTTTGCTTCTTTTGGCAGAAATTCGCGTTTTGCCTTTTTATATTCTGCACTTGATTTGGAGATGTTCCCTTTTTCCCTTGATAGATCTGCTTGAGGCAGCCAAGCTCAGCAGTGTAGCACCGCTAGCCTGCAGCAGCTTTCTTCATTTTCTGTACAAAGAGATGGAGGGGGGGGAAGAGATCTAGGACACTGTTGAGACAACACTACCTCAAAGGTGCCCAGTGTGTAGCCAGGAAATAAATTACCAGCACTTCTCTGATCTGCAACCGTTTGACTTCTTTTTTTTTTNTTTTTCTTTTTTTTTTTTCTCCTTTCCCTTTTTCTCCCCCATCTTATTTTTTTTAATTTCCAACTCCTTTCTGTTTATACTCACTTTATTCCTTGAGTTAAAGTCTCTCCCTCCCACCTCAGAGGTTTTTTTTTATTTTTTTTTTTTTTGATGTTTGACAACAGTCTTTGAAGATTTTCTACTTCAGAGTAGCTACTGATGGGCTGGTTGTACTACAGAGAGAACAAGCGGGGTTCCTCAGAGTGCGACCAACTGCTCCTGCCGAAGGCAAACGCTGGTGGGGAGGATGTCACTCCATGAGGCCACAGCACTAGCTCATAAAAATCCAGAGCAGACCATGCCTAGTTGCGGTCGTCCTTTCATCCAAACATGGAGACACAACAAGCGTAGCGGGGCTGGCGATGCTGCTCCGGCTAAGCGCCTGCGCCGCCCGCTAAACATGCCTTGTGCCTTCTGTCCCCGCTCCTTGTAGAGGACCCACCGTCTTCCCAAGGAGATGACCCCGGTGGAGCCGGCTGCCTTCGCCGCGGAGCTCATTTCCCGGCTGGAGAAGCTGAAGCAGGAGCAGGAAACCATGGACAGTCTGGAGGAGAGGCTGCAGCAGATCAAGGAGGTAGGAGGATTAACCCTCCCAGCGCCGGGCAGAGCTGGCCGCGTGCCGCCCAGCTTGGGCGGGGGGGGGGTGTGGAAAGGGGTCTTATCCTGCCCATGGGGAGGAATGCCTTTCCATCGCACTGCGGTTCGCGAGCCCGTGGGGGGGACATCCTGGCACGCTCCTCGCCAGCTCCCTGGACTCTTGCATTTATTTCTCGCCATCGTTTGGCCGGCAGGATGAGGAGAAGGAGGGCTCGGAGCTCCCCGCCAGCCTGCAGAGCAGTCGGGAGATGGTGAACCCCCAGCACCCGCAGCACCCACTCTCGCTCCTGCCCTCCGGCAGCTATGAGGAGGACCCCCAGGCCATCCTGGATGAGCATCTCTCCCGTGTGCTGAAGACCCCCGGCTGCCAGTCGCCTGGCATGGGCCGGCACAGCCCCCGCGCCCGCTCCCCCGACCGCCTGCCGATGGGCAAACTGCAGCCCGGCGTGGCCTCCCCGGCCACCTGCGCCCTGGTGGGTAAGGGCTTCATCACCAAGCAGACCACCAAGCACGTCCACCACCACTACATCCACCACCACACCGTGCCCAAGACGAAGGAGCAGATCGAAGCGGAGGCGGCTCAGCGGGTGCAGTGCTGCTGCCCGGCAGGCAGTGACTACTACTGCTACCCCAAGTGCAAGGGCCACCCGAAAAGCACAGACCCCCCTCTTCCTCCGCTGGAGCCCTTTGGGTAAGTCGTGAGCATCTCACTCCATTGCACCCATCCCCAACCATCACACCCCATCAACCCCCTGCGATGGGGCTGCTCAGGACGGGGGGCTGACGGTGGGCTCGTGTCCCCTTCTCGCCATCAGCAGGGCAGGGACGCTGCCGAAGAGGCCGGGCAGAGGAGCGGAGAGCGTCGCCCTGCCACCCGGGGATGGGGGGCTGCCCGGCCCCAGCGGGGTGCAGCTACCGGGGGGTGAAGCGGACCGGGCACAGAACGTCTGGCAGTGGATGCTGGAGAGCGAGAGACAAAATAAGCACAAGCCCCATAGGTAAATACGCAGCTGTCTACAGCAATATCGCTCCCGGTAAATATTTATATATTACATGGGCTGTCTATTTTTACAATCGCTAAAAACAAATGAGACTCTTTGCTCCTCCGGTTTAATATAAAAGCTGTTCCGCAGAACCAGAAAAACCACAAAAATGTCATGTTTTTGGCAATAAACCTCCTTTCATGTTATGACAGACTTTTGAGAGGGAGCGAGCAGAATAGGAGCTGCTATTAAAGTCATATTTTCCAGCTTTTCTAACCCGACTTCTTCCCCTCCCCAAGCACACAAAGCACAAAGAAGGCCTACAGCTCCGACTTCGCCAAGGGGGCCCCCGGCCGCCACCACCCCTGGGGGACCGGCAGCCATCCGCGCGGGGCACAGCCCGCCCACCCCTTCGTCCAGGACCCCGCCATGCCCCCGCTCACCCCACCCAACACCCTGGCGCAGCTGGAGGAAGCGTGCCGCCGGCTGGCCGAGGTCTCCAAGCCGCAGAAGCAACGGTAACGGCGGCGGGAGGGATGGTGGCGGTCCCGCGGTGGGGTTTAGGGAGCAACAGGACTAGGAGAGGTGTGGTGGGTGCTGGTGGGGCTCCTCTTCAGCCACGCTTGGGCTGATGGTGGGAAGGGCGGTGGGTGAACACGGATGGTGTCCTCCCCATCTAGGTAGAGGGTCAGCCACGGGGCCGGGACCGTGGGGACGTGTGACGGCACGGCTTGGCCAAGCCCCAAGGATGAGCCTCCTTATTCCAACCCCACCCTACCCCGGCACAAATAGTTTGAATCCTAGACTATTACTTCCACTCTTTTGATGGCTGTAATTTGCCCATTTTTTCCTCTGGGCCGGACTCCAGCTACATACCAAGTGGAGAATTGGACTGGTTATCGTTCACTTGGGTATGGAAGGACAAATTAGCCCGCAGCATTTTTAATTCTTCCTTTGATTGTTTACAACATGTGAGGGTTGATACAAAGAGTGAACTTAACGACCCGCAGGAGACTTCAATTAAGAAGATTGTATTTCAACAGTTTTTTTAAGAAGTTTTTTTTATTTTTTTTTTTTCTTCCCCACTTGCCCTCCCCCTCCCCACTTCAGATGTTCAACCTCAAATCAGCAGAGGGATCGAAACCACTCCGCTGCCGTTCAGGGGGGAAGCACCCCTTTCTGCAATGCAACTTTAACGACAGAAGAGTGAGTATTGCACGCTCATAAAAGGATTGGGAAATACATATATATAATAATTATCTTTTCATTAAATGGATTGTGCTTTGAAAAGAGAGGAAATTCTTCTATCTGAAATTTCGTCTTTCAAACGTTCTCCTTAAAGAAAGAACAAAACATTTTCAAATCTTGTCTCTGGCTCTTTTTAACTTGCATTCCTGTAAAGTGGACAAAGATTGGATTAGTCTAATTACAGGATGGTTCTTTTAACAAGAAATCTGCTACAGAGAGGTCTAAAATGGCCTAAATAATTAAAGTTTTCTTTCTTACCCTCTTCATCTTAAGCAATGAGTAATGTTTGAAGTCCAGACTGAGCCACCTGACTAGAGCCTTTCATTTTTAATTGGTTGACCTTAAGTCTACCAGCTGTCTTTGCTAGCAGCTTTTTTTCTGAAGCCACTCTACAAAGACTTAGAACAAATTAGGAAGACTAAATTACTGCGGACTAACACTTTGTGACCTTTTGACATGCCAAGTGTACATTGCCTCAGAAGCAGTTGTAGATTTGGCTGCACGGCATTCACTAGAAGCGTTGCCATTTTGCTGGGTAATACTGGTTTAATTATTCTTTAAGAAGGGTGTCTTAGTGCAAATGACAAGATCCAGTTAATTTTATCCTCTCTGGGGGAAAATAAGATTACCTGTGTAGTTCAGGTGGAGAATCTGGCAGTGGTTTTGCTTTGTTAGCTGTTGGTGGTTGCAGGTGGTTTTGCCCAGGAGAAAGAAGCTTGCCAGATGCTGTGTATGAAGGCAGATGAAACGAGCCTTTTAAAATCAAATGTGTACAGTACTGGGACTCGCTAGGCAGAGCTTAGCCCGTGGTGAGCCCTACGCACGCTCATCTGGCCTGTGGTCCTGCTCTGATGCGTCCAGCAAGCATCCAACCTCCATGCCTCAGTTTTCCCATCCATAAAATGGGCTGAGGGCTGGGTGCCCGCGGCTGGGTGCTTCGCGATGCTGAGACTCCCACCATCACAGCGAGCAGGAGCTGCGGTGGGAGCCCAGCAAAGGGCTGTGCAAAGGCAGGATGACAAACCCACGGCGAGTACAGGAATATCTGACTTTTTCGGGTCACGCCCAGGATATTTCTGACCAGTGTTACGTGTGGCAGGAACAGTGCTGGATTGAGTGCGGTGAAACGGCTTGTTCTCGAACGGAAAAATAGAGGGGTTTGTGTGTGTTCTCTGTTTTTCAGTCACAAAGAGCCAAAGAAACTGCCAGCTGTTCACACCTCTCAGTCAAGTGAGTTGGTCGTCACCTATTTTTTTTGCGGAGAAGAAATTCCCTACAGGAGGATGTTAAAGGCCCAGAGCCTGACACTTGGGCACTTTAAAGAACAGCTGAGCAAAAAGGGAAATTACAGGTAAGAATCTGAGATTTGTTTGTTCTTTACTGTATTCTAAGAAGTCAAAAGAACCAGCAGATACTTTGCAGCGCTACCTACAATGACCCGTTTAACTCGCCTTTTGGAGGCTGTAGATCTCCTTATTCTCTCCCCACTCAAACCAAGAGCAACGTGGAGATGCAGAAAGGGTCCTTGAGCTCCTCCGCTCCATCTCTCAGCCCACCCTTCTCCCCCAGTCCCATAAGGATGCAGGCTGGCAGGCGTTGTGCTCCAAACCTTCTCCAAAAAACTTGAATTCCAGGAAAAGCTGGGATGGCCTTGTGGCAAAGGCATGGAGTGATGGGGTTGGGTTTCCACACTGGGGTCAGCGTTCATCTTGGTGCTGGCCCCTTGCTTTGCCTACTCATTTACTTTTTTCATTTTTAATTTTGGGTTTTTTTTTTTTTTTGCAATGGTGTGGCCATAAATGCAGTCAGCGAAAGGTTGGGTGGTTGCTTCTGAGCAGACACAGCAGCGAGCTCCCTTTTCTCTTTGTTAGGGAAGAACCTCTGCCCTGCAGGGAAAGCTCCAGCAGCGATACGGAGGGAAACACCAACAAACCCTGCCTGTCTGGTTTCCAGGGCTCAGCTCCCAGTTTAACCAGTTTGCTGCTTCCCCTGCTCTGCTAGTTCCCATGGCAGTAGCTCCACGTTGGCTATTTTTTGCTGTGCTTCCCAGCGGACCTGGGCTCAGCTCGACTAGTGTAGTGGCCTGTCCTGGCAGCCTCTGATTTAACCTCCAGATGGTCCTTGGGGTTTGGTACGAGGGCTTTCCAGCTCCATCCCTGTCTCCAGCTTTGGGAAGTCCCCCTGTGCAGAGCAGAGGTAGGGGATGCCAGACTGGGATCTGCCCGTGTCTGGTGCACAGTGGGGCTGAGGTAATGCCCATCTTTCCCCCAAAAACCATCTTTGCAGCCCGCCCAGCTGCCATCAGATGGCAGCAACCTGCAAGTACACCCAACCTGGGCACCCTCCAGGAGAGGTTCCTGGGCTTCTTGCAGGGTTGTGCCACTTTCCAGCCCCTAAAGCCTCTCCCTGCCCCCTGATGCAGTGCCCCAGTTGCAGACCAGTTTCCCTGCCCTCACCACTGGTCTGCCACTGCTCCAGTGGCTCTGTATTCCACTCCCTTCCCTCCCCCCTGCAAAAAAAAAAAATAATCTTTTTTTTGTGCATTTGTTTGTTTTTGGTGACCTTTTTTTTTTGTGTGTGTGATGCCCAAGTGCAGAAATAGGCTCCTAAAAAAAAAAAAATCCCACACCTCTGTGGCCTGAAAGCCCCTCCAGGTGCAATTATTTGTGCCTTGTCAGACTGTAATTACTTTAGAAAATGTTTTTAAGTGACTGACAAGGATGAAACAAGGTTTTGCTTAGATCTCACCCCTTTACACCTGGGTAAAGACAATACAGAAATTTATAAAAGGAACTTGGGTACATGCCCAGTATTTTATCTTGCACAGACACAAGGTGAAACTAATTACACAAATGTGTGTACCTCCAGGGAATCATTTTGATCTAAGCTTTGACTTTTGGCTGGACTTTGAGGGAAACTGCGGGTGACCTTCAGGGAAGAGGTCCGCAGTGCCCGGAGTAGCGTGTGTGTGTGACGGGGAGGCACTAACTAGGCTGCTTTGGTCACATCTGGCATTGATTTCTTTTTAAGGCACATTTAATAAGCATGTCTTTGAAGCCGTTGCCTTTCATTTAATGCACAAAGACATGCAGAAATACTCCGCTCTCCAAATTCTTTATTGATTGGATCAGTTGGCGAGGTGGGTACCCGGGGCTCCCGCCATGCCCGAGCCGTGTGGCCGGTCCCGCCGTGGGGCAGCCGCCGGGACATCGCCGCTTTGCTTTCCTTCCCCCCCCACCCTCCAAGAAAAAGAAGGAATATTAAGCAGTGGTTTAATGCTGATGGCGTTAACAAAACACAAACATACACGCACAAAAAAAAACTGGGTGGTGTCGGGTAATCTGAAGATGGCAGCGGTTCAAAAACGGAGCTGGAACGCCAGGCCTGCTCGCCTCGATTGGTGCCAGATGTCCAAAAAAAAATTTAAAAAAAAATTAAAAAAAAAAACCCCAAAACTTGCCACATAAAATAATGTTTCAATGGAAAGCCCGTTTCTGAGCAAATAAGAGCAGAGTGACTTGTTTGAAGATGTTGTGGGGGAGGATTAATTTTTTTTTTTTCCTTGCTTTGCCTCCTCTTTTTCTTTTTGTTTTCCCCCTTTTTCCCTGTGAAATAAGGTTGTAATTATGTAAAAGGTCATAGTGTGTTTTCTCAAATAAAAAATTTTGTAAACACAGCCAGCGCTTGGGCTTGTGGAGGAAGTTACTGGGAAGAGCGGCTGTTATCTGGAGAGGGGCGGAGAAGGGGAAAGGGAAGAGAAAGTTCTTTGTAATTCATTCAGACTTTCCTTGGGGTTTTTTTTTTTTTGGTTTTTTTTTTTTGGTTTTGTTTCAAGGCTGCTGGCCTGGGGAATTGTGGCCTTGACCTGCAGCATCAAAGTTGGTGGGAGTTGGGCCATTGACTTCAATGAGCGCAGGCTCTGAAGACTTAAATAAGATGTTTTTCCTTGCTGAGCCATTAAAGACGCAACATGTGTCAGTTCAGCTTGGAATGACTTTACAAAAATAAACCCTAACCCTATCTTGACTCAACGGAGCTGGTTTCATCTCTTTAACTAAACAGCCAGCTTTTATCCCCCCACCAAAATAATTTTGAATGTACCCTAGTTGCAGGCTGTTGTTGCTATTTTTAAAATGTGCAATAGAACGGTCACTAAAAAAAAAAAAAATCAAACAAATTCTAAGCCCCTGCCATGGCTCTTTCAGTTTTAATAGTAAAAGCGAGCTTAATTAGATCTTCTTTCCCATCCTAAAAACATAATAATTACAAACCCCTTTTTCCTAACAGACATCTGCCAACCCCAGTTGTCTGGCAACTACAAGGGAGGAGTGTAGGAGGGGTTAATTTTTTTTTTTATATATATATTTTTTTTTTTTTTCTTTGTAAGCCATCTGATGAAGGTTTTTCCATCCCTGGCGATCAGATGGCAAAACGCTTTTCCAAGGGAGCAGGCATGGCCGAGGAGGTGTGCGGCGGCAGACGGACAGGCTCCCTAAATGCTACCCCTCTGAATGGAAGCCCTTCATTTGTGCATATGCAATTAAGCAGCCTTAGAAGGAAGAAAGCTCCAAACGGGATAAAAGGAACCTTTAATCAAGAAGCTGAACGGTCTAATTCAGGATAATAGAGGGGTCCTTACTGTTTGACACAGGAGGGGTGGGGGTGCTTTTTTGTCTCTGGGAGCGTTGGCTTCATGATCTAACGACCCGGAGCAAAAGAGCAGGAATGCAGGACACTGCTACTTGACCTCCCGGTGTCACCTCCCCGTCCCGCGGGCTGGACCTGGGCTGCTCCGCGCCTCTGCGAGGAGGCGTCAGGAAACAAATCCAGGAGTTTCTGTCACTTCAAATGGGTACATGCATTAGGCATTGCGCTGTTTCGAATGTTAGGCTCCCTTTTTTTTTTTTTTCAGTAGGAGTACTGCAGAGTTTCAGTTTTGCATTGCAGGAAGCTGAGATGGTTTCCTTTTCATCCATCCGTATGCCTAAAAAGCCTCTCCTTTTAATAACAGTTGCTAATTTTAATGTTGGGCTTCAGCTTTGAAACAAGAAAACACATGAAAGAAAGAAGGTGGGGAGAGAGGAGAACCTTAAGAATGCTTTGCTTTGAAATTCTATTTATTTATTTTTTAAATATGATATTTGACCAGAAATCACCACGCTTTCTAATTTTCTTTACGGCTGAGGGATACCCGCTGCCAACGTGTGTAATTTACTCACTGTAGAAGCTGTTGTCACCGCGGAGGAGCACGCACAGCCCTGCTCCCTCTGTCCCATCGCCATCCCTGTGGCCCCAGGGATGCTTTCATGTTGCTGGACCTGAGCAGCCCTGAGGTTTTCCTGGCCACGCTGGGCGCTGGAGGAGCATCCTAGGAGGGAGAGATTGGAAATGGTGCGGTTGAAAGAACTGCCAAAGCATCCTTTGCTTTACCTTTTGATTTTTTTAACTGTGTTTTAATTCTCTTTACCACAGATACTACTTCAAAAAGGCAAGCGATGAGTTCGACTGCGGTGCGGTGTTTGAAGAGATTTGGGAAGACGAAACCATCCTGCCGATGTACGAAGGAAGGATTCTCGGGAAAGTAGAAAGGATCGATTGATGGCATCTGTGTTTCTTAAGAAAAGTTAAGCTAGAAAAGTCTTTGGACACACAACAGTAGTGATGACAAGGAGAAAAAAAAGCTCTGAAGGAAAGTTTTGAACCAATGAAGAAAAAAAAAAAGTGAAGTCTAGGAAGACTTTGCTGAATTAGCCTTAGAGGAAAAAAATGGCATTTATTATTCATGAGTTTGGTACTGAGATGATAAAACCCCTGAACTATTTATTAAAAACATGACCACTGTTGGCTATTGGAGATGCAGACCGTGTTTGAGAGACTTCCATACATAATATATGATTTCCTGGGGATCTGAAATCTATGGACTAAGAGAAACTGTGTATAGCTTACCTTAACAGTAATCCTTATTGATATTTATTGAACAGTCTGTTTTCCCTTAAGTCCAGTTTTTGGATATGCTGCTTTAACAATGGAGAAGAGAGGGGCTGGGAAGTGGGGGTGATGGGAGGAAGGATTATTTTATTTTTTTATATTGGTCCCAGTATCTAAAATTTAGGAGTTTGGCTAGGAGAACATTCATGATTTTTTTTTTTTTTTGGAGAGGGAGGAGGGAAGGAGTGACATTGTGCCCAGTATTTCTACGAGTGAAGACAAAACTTTTCTAAAGAAATAATAATAAAAGCCAAAATAAAAATACTGTCCTGCCATTCATCTAGAGACCGGTGCATTTTAATCTATGCTGCTCTAATCTGAAATAAAGGTCTTAAGCGTAAATAACGTTAGATGCAATATAACAACAGCCACCTGTTGTTTCGTCCATGGATTTCTGCAGTGTGAGGTTTTTGCTTTGCTGCTGTCAGTGGGGAGGATGCTGTGGGGTGTCCAGTGCCTCTCTGGGTTGAGGCAAGGCAGAGCAAAACCCGAGCCTGGGAGAGCTGTAGAAAAAAAGCCACCCAGTTCCCCTTTACCGAAAGGACACATTGCAAAAACCAGGTTAAAAACCCGTGTGTATTCCCCATAGCTAGCTACTTCTACTTCAATGTTAGCACAACTTCTATTTAAACAGCATGGAACTACGATGGGGCGTATCGTCAGATCAGTGTGGAGCGCGTGATCCCTTGTGTGCTGGGGTTTGGTTGGGGTTTGGGGTTTTTTTTAATTTTTTTTTTTTTTTTTGGCCTTACCTTCACAACACCCATGTGATCCCGTGGGAGATGTGGGCGAAGGCTCTCTGCAAACCTTGGCAGAGCTTCGTGTGTGCGTGTGTGTGGGTGTTGGGGCAGAGCGACCCTTTCCCCAGGAAGACCTTGCATTTCTACAGTTGGGTTTTGTGTTGATTAAGTTAATCTGTGCATTCTGTTTGCCATTGCTACTTTGTGTAAATCTGTATATATTGTAGAAAATGTATGGTGAAAAATATTAATACACTATCTCTAGTGTTTTTTAAATTTAATCAGTACAGTACCTGTGCCTGCATGGTGTTACGAGACCATGCGTCGCCCTATATTCAGGGTTCAAGCTTTCCCTTGTTTGTGTAAGGGGTTTATGTATAAATATATTTTATGCCTTTTATTACAAGTCCTGTACTCATGACTTTTGCCATGGCATTTTGTTCTACTTATACTGTAAATTATGCATTATAAAGAGTTTCATTTAAAAAAAAATTACTTGGTACAATAATTATTGTAATTAAGAGATGTAGCCTTTATTAAAATTTTATATTTTTCAAATTAATATTGTCTGACTTTTTTTTTCACCCTTAAAAGGTTTGGTTTTTTTTCTCACGTAGGGTGGTAGCAGTTGCAGGTCAAGTGGGCAAGGCAAAGGCTGGGGCTGCACTTCAGTGCAGCGATTAAATCATTTACAGCTCGTTCAGGTAACTCAGCTGCAAATTTAACATTGCACGGCCAAGCCTACCTGCTGGGGAGAGTCCTGGCTGATGGAGGAGTGGGGACTTTCTCCTGGTCTGGAGGTGGGACGATGGAGCCAGGGCATGATGTTCAGAGGGACACGGTGGGCTTGGTGCTGGAGCTGTCCCATGGGGCTCCATCGCTGGGTGATGGAGGGTGGTCACAGCCCTACCCAGGGGCCATCAGGGAGGACCTGCATCACCTGCAACAGCCAAACCCTGCTTTGTCACGCCCTGGCTGGGGTTTGATGGAAGCATCTGAGCAGGACAATTGCTGGGGAGCCCACGCGCCTTCCCTCGCACCCGTGTTTATGGCACAAAACCTAGTTTATAGCTGAACGAGCTTAATTTGTTCCTGAGGGAAGCTGCCCCTACCAGGGATGGATTTGTCTCCCAGCTGTCGCCCAGACCTTCCCTGGCTCAAGCGAGTAACCCTGGGAAAGCAATTGTGGGAAGGCTTTTGGTCTGTCCTGTTGGTAACCAACGCCAGCCTCTTTTCTTCTGCGAGACCAATGGCACCGACCATTTTTTTCTCTCTCTCTCCACCCTATTTTTTCTAGGAGGTTTTAAATTATCTGGGTTATTTTGTGTGTGTGAGAAGACTTCATTTAAAACATCAGTAAAACTTCTATCAAAGGGCTCAACTTCACGCCGAGTACACAGAGCTCAGGACTGAACCCCGCGGTTCGAGGGAGCTGCAGGCAGTTTTACACATTTAAATGGATGGTGCCTTGTTTTAAAAAAAACCATCTGAAGTTCATGGGGTTCATCTTAATTGATAAGCTGGACATAACGGATGGGTGTAGGGAGACTTCAACAACATAAGGGAAGAAAGATCTAATTTTTTTTCCCTCTCTCTCTTTTTTTTCAGTCGACCATCAAAGGTTGGGAACTTAGCACTACATCGTAGTATTATTTTTCTTCTGCTATTAAAATGAATCATACTGTGCCTAATTCTTCTTGGGAAGATGAATGTGTTTGAGGCAGCTTGAAGCCATTCAGTGCCTCACAAGCCTTTGCATCTTTCTATCAATGTTCCAAAATACTCACCTCTGTTTTTTTGGATGTCTGTAGAAACAAAATATAAAATGGCTTCAAATACATGGCAGGCTGTTTAGCGGAGATGAAAGGGTATTTGAATAGTCTTTTAAAAATGAATGAAAAGTGAATACTCTCTTCTGTTTCAATTATAAGTGGGACATGGAGCTCGTTAGACACCACCGTAGTATGTGACACTCTGAAAATGTTCACCTACCTTCAGCGTTTCAGAAACATTTTGTTTTTTAGCCTGTCTCGGGATAAAGATCGTGATTACAGGTCTGGCTTGTCAGCTGCTAAATGGAGAGACAGCGTGGGAAACTTCTGCTAGTAATATCCAACAAATCTAATTTTTTTTAAACGGTACAGAATATGGGGAGTGAGCAAGACCTTATTGTAACCCAAGTGACTTTTTCACTTTAATTGAAATTTGTCAGGTTTAATGAAAGCTATATAAACTCATCCTGAAAAAAAGTGCCCGCAGAACCGCTTGCAGAGTTATGATACCTGCCAAAATATCCCCTTCCACAGGAGGGACCCCAAATGTCCCCTTTTGGGTCCCTCCAGAGGTGGGACATCAAGAGCTGCCTCTGCAAAAGCAACTCCGAGCACTGCAAGACGGACGGCGTGAGCGAGACCTAACCCCTCCACACGCTTAAATCGCTCTAATACTTCACACTTGGAGCATTTTTCATCTTCAAAGCGTGCTGGGAACATTCGTTAAGCCCCACAGCACCCACGGAGGTGGGTAAGGCTGCCCGCGTTAGCCCCTAGCACGGCGGATAATTGGCGGCATGGACGGGGCGAGCGGCGGCCGGGCGAGCTTCAAAGCTGCGCGTCGGCTCTGCAGGCTGGGTCCTGGGCCAAGAAAAACACCAGCCCTGGTTACTGCACAATTAAAACGCCTTCACGGACCTTTAACGGTCCTCGGGAGCGCTCGGGACACTGAGCCAAGAGGGAGAAGCGGGCTGGGAATCATGAGCATGTATCGCCTAGAGGGTGGGTTTTTTTGGGGGAAAAAACCGCCACTTTCCCAAGTGTTTGACAGTTGGGATTTGTTGGGGATGTGTGGAGATGAGCAATGGTCTTGCTCAGTCCCAAATAAAAGCTTGAAGCGGTGGGGAGTGGGGCTGGGGAGTGGGCAGCCGGGGGGTCGGTTCTCCTCGCTGAGATGAGTGGGGACAAGGACCCTGGAAATGTGTTTTTCTTCCCTTGGCAAAAAATAGGCAGCGTTTGGATGGAAAACGCATCCCAGCCCTTGCTCGCGGGCCTCTCCGCTGGTGGGTAGGTCACAGCAGATACAAGTGATGTACTTTGTTCTCTCTCCAGCCCGAATGTTTGACGCTGCCAGGCGCAAAGTCAGCATCCTGAGTCAGCATCCAAAAAATGTCCAAGGCTGCCCCCAGAATCCTGTGCTTAGAATAAAAAAAAATTTAAAAAAATTACCAATTGCCTCGAGTCATGATTTCTGCCTCTGATTTTCAGTTCCTGGTGTTTGGTATTAGAGCAGGATGCAATTACGGCATCAGCGCTGGTGACCAAGGGCACTGACTCACCCGCACGTCCTCGTGGGGCAGTTAGAGGAGGTTTGTACCTTGGGAAGAGGTGCTCCAGCCCTGTGGCAGGTTGGACGGGCATCCCCGATGCATGAACCTACATCCAAGTGTTGGTAAAACCAACCCAAACCTCTGAAATTCCCAGCAGCCTCCCCAGAGGTAAGGGCTGGAGGAGGGATGCCGGCTGCCTCATGCATCACTGAGGACCGGGGGCAGTGGAGATGGGGCCAGGCAGCAATAATTTGGGATCTTTTCTCCAGGAAACCAATACACAGACGAAGCAACCTGCCACCATCCTGCAGCCCCTCTGCACCATCGGAGGGCCCAAGGCTCCTGTCCTCCACAAGACACTGCAGCATCCCACGGCACCTCAGCCCTGTCCATCCCCTCCCAGGGCTCTTCTGCAAACCCATTTCTCAGATGGTAAAACAGAGACCCCAAAACAGTGACAAAATCCCCCCCTTCATGAACACAGACTATAGCCTATACGTTATTGTTAACGGCGCTGGTACTGGGGAGGGTGCTCTGCATTGGTGATGTCCTGTGAAAACTCCCTCCTTTTCCCCAGTACGGGACCAGCAGCGCTGCCAATTCCCCCCAGCCTTTCCCAAAGCTCCCGGAGGCTGTTTTCCCTCCTCCACGGAGGGAATTTATTCTCTCCAAACCCATGAGTCAGCCGTGCGCCGGCTGGGCTGGAGCATCTGCCGGTTCTCACTCTGCTTGGCTCGTATTGGCAATTTTATTCCCTTCCTCTTTCACCTTCCATTAACCTCATGTTCCTCAAACACCTTCATCCAACTGCTCCAGCAGCAACCTCAGATTAATTAAAAAGGAAAAAAGAAAGGAACTCTCACTCTTTAAGCAAGGTTCCTATCCCAGTGTGTTCAAATACTCTGTCTTAATCACAGAGCCCAGAAAACACCCACACAGAGGAGCCTGGAGAATTATTTAAGGCAAATCATCTTCCTTCCCCTTCTGAAAAAAAGATCAGACTGGTTCTGGACGGTGAAAGCAGCTCTGGTTCAGGTCCTTCCCATTCTTCCCAGCAACGTCCCCGATTCCTGCCCGCAGCCTTGCCCAGCCCCTCGCACAGCCCTGCACACACTCCTTTCCCCCTCGCCTTCGTTAGCACGGTACTAATCATAATGAAGAGTCTCAGGCTGAATTTTTCTACCATTTAAACCATGGCACGCCATATGTTTGAGCCTCTCTTTTAAATTAAATGAGTGTTGTGATGCGTTTAATCTTCAGGGAGCACTGAACCCACGTAGCGAGAGAGGAGGCTAATTTTGGACATCAGATCTAGGTGATAGCATAATTTCAGACAATTTTGGCTGACCTCCCTGGGCAATGCCCTTCATCTCTTTCATGAGAAGCTCTATTTTTAGGGAAGAAAGCCCATTAAGTCTTGCCTTCCTTAATTCAGCTCTTCACTTGATCAGATCTGACAGGTAGATCTTTTTTTTTTTTTTTTAATTTTATTTTTTAAAAAGAAAACAGAAAGACCCTCTGGGAATTCTGGCTTTCAACATTTGTCTTGGGCCCTGCAGGAGTCTGGAACATCTCTGAACCCTACAGTTCGTCCTGCTTTGAAACAACCGCCTCGTCATTCCTAATGCACGTCGCCAGCACTGCCGCCTCATCTGCAGTCGCAGCACTCCCGGCTCCCGCTCCCACTCCTCGCCTTCCCCTTCTTCTTGCCTTCCGCTGTGCTGCCTCAAAGAGAACTCTCATCCCCCCAAAATCCTTCCAAAGTCAAAGGATAAATGGGATGCATGGCTGGGATGCTCCTACCTTGGCTTTTCCCTTACCCCCCGCTTGCAGAGCTGCATCCCGGAGCATCCTCCCTGCGGGGAGCCCCGCTGACCCCTCGAGGTCTCATCCAGCCTGAAAAAAAAGCAGCAAGGAGTCGAGCAAAAACCCTGCACCCCTTCAAAGCATTTGCAGGTGGCTGCAGCAGCCTGGCAGAGCTTGGAGCAAAAGGCTTGTGCCTTTTCCAAAGCTCTGTTTCCTCAAATCCTTACATCTCTAAAGCCTTCGCGTAGCCCTGCAAACACAACATCCCTCCCAAACGTTTCACAGCAAGCTGCCAGCCGAAGTGTGTCTCCTCTACAAGCAAAAATATTAAAGGATTACACAGCAAGGGAGGGGTCTTTGCCTTCAGACACCAACCAACCGACCTCCCGCCAGCACCGGCAGGACAGAGGCACAGGGCAGGGTTTGGGGACCGGACACCGTTCCTGGGACAGATGCTGTAAAACCAGCCGGTACCCAAAGATGATTTGGGAATAACAAGGGGACAGTGGATGGGGCACACGGGTAGGGAGGGGTTAAATCCTGCCCCATATTGCTGCCATGCAAAAACCAGGCAAAGCACCGAGTTTTGCATTGAGATTCAAATGCCCAGATCAAAGCAGAGCTCCAGGAAGGAAGGGCCGATTTAGGTTGGAATCAGAGACAACTTTCTCAGCTAGCTTCTGGGAAGTGAAACAACCGGGTTTCAGAACGCTTCCATCAAAAGGGTACCTTGAAGGGAGACGAGTTTCCGCAGGAGCGGAGGGGGTGGCCCTTTCCCTCTCCTCCCAGCCAGGGAATTATTATTGGCCACCGGGTCGCAACACACCCCATCGCAGCACCCGCCCCGCGCTTCCGAAGCTGTCACCAGGATGCCCTTGTTCCTTCCAGAAAGGGATGAGCTTGAGTCCTGCCAACTGCAGCCCAGCACCCACGTCCCCGGGCCACCTGCCGCGGGTGGCATTGGTGTCCCCGCGTCCCCAAGAGCCTCCGCGCCGCACGGAGCCAAACACCCAAAGCCTTCAGAGACAGCTCGTGTCCAAACCGTGTCCATGGCTTTTCGGGATGGCCTCCAGCCCGTAATTCAACATTTGATGAAGTAGCCAAAATACTATTTCCAACTTTTTCTTCCTTACTGTTTATTCCAAAGCAAACAAACAAATGCAAAAAAAAAAAAAAAGTTTGAGAGTTTAGCTTTGCTAATTTATGACTCTCTGCTCTGTCCTTTCTCCTTCGGGATTCTCTGCCCCGACCTCGCCGGGAAGAGGAGGGCGAGCTCCCACCTCGCCCGCGTGACAGGTTGCCAAAGCAGGGAGAAAGTGTCTGCTCACTTATTCTAGTAAAAGCACTACTTGCTTTTGTGTTTCAAGTCTTTGTAGATTTGCAATGCCTTTAAAAACCCTTGCAACTGTCCAACATGGGGTGTTTAATTACCAGGTAAAAGAATTTTTTTTTTTTTTTAGACTCCATTTAATTATTTGATTGCACAGTAACCAAAGAGTGTAAGAGGGCTGTAGCCAGAAGGCACTTCAAAGCAACGCCTTGATGTTTCTTAGTGGGCATTAATGGTTTCTGAAGGCAGGAGATTGTTTAAAAAAAAATATTAAAACCCTCCTCATGATCCCGCCAGCAATCTCAAAAAAATGCATAAACACTGGAATCCTCTGCCAGGGAAGAAAAAAAAAAGAGTTCAAAGGGATCTGAGAGTTTTCATGTAAAGTTTAGAGTTTAAGGCGTGACTGTTGGCTACGGAGCCCCACTGTTTGAACTCTTGTTTATTAAAAACAGTTTCCCAGCATTTCACAGGGTTCAGAAAGACAACAGTAAAGTGCAGCCTTTTCCACCGCGCACTGTTTAAAGGCTCTGCTGATTTCTACCTTTATGTTTTATCTTTTCTTTTTTTTTTTTGATCAAATGCTGAAGTTCAGCACAACGTCCAAAGAGACGGCTGAGCTGGGTCTGTGGAGGAGAGAACCGCTCTGGAATAAGGGTTTGCCTTTCTTTTTTAAAATCCTTTTTACCAGTTCACTCCAGCCTCTCCCGTGCCCCAGAAGGCTGGATGACAGCAGCAGTATTAGGAAATGACAACTTGGCTGGCCCCAAACTCCTTTTTTGATATTATTGCCAACCCTCCAGCCTTTATCTGAGCCCGAGCTCTCAATCAACGTCCAGCCAAACAATCGGCCACTGGGAAAAAAGAAAAGCTGGGGTTTGTTTGTGTTGTTTTTTTTTTTTTTCTCCTTTCTCCTCAGGGTGGGAGATAATCTTTCAGCCTGTCTTGTCTGGGCACGCATCTTATTTTTGACAAGCCCACCACCACACCAAGAGTGGTCTCATTCTTTTCTGTGCTTACACGTCTCTTTTCCTGTCGCTTCTGTTTGCTGGAAAAATCCTACTTTTTAAAGTCAAGGGTTTCTATCCAGCACCAAGGCGAAAGGGGATGTGCAGCACGGTGCAGCGTGGTCCCGTTGGCTGTGGCTCCACGGGGGCAGGAGCTGGACCAGCCGCAGGGTTTGCAGCGAGATGCAGCGATTCCTGCAAGGGCAGAGACATGCGGGATCACTGGGAAAATCCTGTGCTGTCCTGGGAAAAAAGAAAAAAAAAAGCTTCCAGCTGAGTGTTTGAGCAAGTTCTTAAGTCTAACTGGAGAGATCTGGAGATAACACGGCTCAGAGCCACCCCGGTTTTGCCTTTAACAACACAGGCTCTCATCCATCCAGCGCAGGTCTAGAACTATTGCCAGAAGACATTATAAAAGGCACATTAGGAGCAGAATTAAACGAAACGTAAACCAAAACAAACAGAAACATCTGCTGAGCAGGTAGCCTGAGAAAAAACTCCTTATTAAAGCCGTTCTCCAGGCTGAAGCCTCGGCTCCAAGTCACCGGGGCGCTGCCAGGTGACACCGGCTGAGGTTCTGACGCAGGAGAGAAAGAGCTAATAATAGTGTCGTGTCACAGCCCTTGCACAAACACAGCAGAGCAAAAGGAAAATAGAATGTGCAGGAAACAAACAGGGGTTTGTTGGTGTCTCTGGGCTCGCCAGACTCCTCTGCAAACGCTGCTGGGAGCGAACGAGAGACCATCGATGCTCCGGAGGGTTGCAAGCTGGAGCAGGATGGAGGAGGATGGAGAAAGGCTTGGAGGAGGATGGAGTAAGGATTTCTAGTATTCCCTGGAGGGAAATGGGTGTGTGCAGTGGAGTAAGGCAGGTTGATGTGAGATCAGAGCCTGGGCATTTAAATTGCACTCAGGATTTTGCACCAGAGGAGCTGTGTTCAAACCTGAGGACAAGAAACACGGTCCCCTTGGAGGAGGAGGTGCTTGCCAAGAGGGACTGCACGTGAAGATGTCTCGTGTGCTTTGTAGTTATGGAGATAAACTCAGATTCTAAATGCAGTGTGGAGAGAAACAGAAGAAAAAAACCCACAAAAAATTCTAAAAAAGAAGGAAGGAC
This sequence comes from Syrrhaptes paradoxus, assembly GCA_013400615.1. Taxonomy (NCBI): domain Eukaryota; kingdom Metazoa; phylum Chordata; class Aves; order Pterocliformes; family Pteroclidae; genus Syrrhaptes; species Syrrhaptes paradoxus. The sequence goes on from VZTO01026579.1 coordinate 143,634, forward strand.
AGAGCACCAAATTTCTTGCTCTAAGCAGCCAGTGGCAGAGAGCTGCTCCGACGATGCTCCTGCCTTGCTGTGACCGATCTCCAAGCCCAGCGATAGCAGCGGAGCCGAGGTTATTCTCCTGCCATCCCCACTCCCAGTGAAAATCTCCTCTTTCCAAATTCCAGGGAACTGATGGAAAATATGAATTTAATTTTGGGTTCTGTTTTCCTTAAATCGGCGCAGTTCCAGTAAAATCAGATTAAAATACCTCCAGTTCCTGATGTTTGGGGATATTTAAAGTCAGATCAAAGCACTCCTAACCAGTCCTTTTGGTAGCACGTTTGATGAGAAACACAGGTGCACTAATATACGGAGCTAGCAGCCGGGCTGATTTAAATGCTGCCTTGCAATTCTGCTTCTGATCCCCTTAAACATCAGCTGGGGGCGGGGGGAAGGAATGGATGGATGATGTTTTAATAGAAGACTCTTTTTTTTTTTTTTTTATGGATGCAATTTGATCTGTTTCGCTTTCTGCATGAAAACTTTAACTTGTTTTTTTTTTTTTCCTTGTCTTTGATAATTACAAGGAGAAAGAGACTGTCAGACAACAGAGAGCCACAGAAAGGTGGCGGGTAAAGTGATTTACTGCCGTCATCTTTCAAGCCAAGATGCTGGCCTGAGCTCATCCTTGCAAGGACCCAAGCACAAGCTCCATGTCTCATGCACAGAGCCCAAGCACAGAGATTTGAAGGTCTAACCCTGATGTGCAGATTAATTTTTTTTTTTTCTGCATGCATGCAGAATTGGACTGCTCTGGTGGCACCGTGGGGTTGAATCCGTGTGGGTCTGGATAGGTGAAGAACTGGGATCAGGGGGGCTCAGCCCTGCAGCCACGCTCCCACATTGGATGGGGGATGCTCTGCAAACCCTGCAAAGCCTCGCAAGGGAGTTTTTCAGGGATTTCCCCTGAGGCATTTAGCTGGGAATTTTTTTTTTTTTTAGAGATTAAAGAAAATAAAACAAACCCAACTGTACTGGGTGAGTCCAAAGGGTTTTAGGCAATTCTCCGCAGAGTTAACCCAGACCCAGGCGGTGCCGGTGGAGTGGGCAGGACACAGAGCAGAGCAGCTGCAGGGGCACAGATCCTCCCCCCGGTATTTTGGGCATTTGTCAGGGGTTTTGAGATGACACATTTTGGAAGGAGGTTTGGTGCTCTTGGGGCTTTCTTGTCCTGCCTTCAAACAATACCTGCTCCCTGCCAAACGCATCCCATTGCCCCACAATGAAGGTGGGTTAAATTTAATCATTTGACGACACCAATTAAAAGTTGTTACTGGGATAGTTCAGGAAAATCAGCGTGTTTCGTACAAAGGGTTCAGCCCTGTTTGTTGACAGACGACGTGACCCCAGCAATCCGTCCCCAGTGGGACAGGATGGGAAGCACTATAGGATTTTCGCTGCTGGGAGCTTTCAAGTTTTATTGTGTGCAATTAAAATGCAGATGAATAACATAGTAAAATAATAAAATGCTCCTCATAAAAGTGCCTCAGTGAAACAAAACTGTCAAAACACAAGAGGAAATAAAAAAAAAACAAACCACCCCACACAAAACCAACAAAAGAGCTAGCATTGCTTCCTCTCAAAAAAATCATGAAAGTTTAAACAAACTCATTGTTATCAGGAGATCACAACGTCACTGGTTTAATTGCAGCTTCCCACCTGCTCGGCTACAGCTCCTTGATTGCTGAACGCCCCATTGCCCTGCAAAAAATGGGCTGACGGGTCCCCAGCCCCCCGTCACATTGCCCCCAGCTCAGCTTTGCCCTGGGACATCTCAACCCCAGCTGCACACCACTATCCCCACCACTGTCCCCATCCATCGGCACGCCCAGGTGGCACTGCCTTGCCTCGGAGAGAAGCACAGAGCCACCATCCTGCCCCAAATCAAGACCCTGCCTGGACTAACAGCTTTTCCTAGTGTGCAATTACAAGTGGCCCCTAATATTTAGATTTGTGAACTTTTTGTCCCTTTTTTGCAGCAAAATCACATTAAAACCGCGATCGAAACCTTGCAGGCACTGCATGACTGGGGAACTGAGTTTCCCTAAGATCTATTGTTTTAACTGAGATACTTGCAAGGTCTTTAATAAGAGGCACAAAAAACCCAGGCTTAGGCTGTCACCCCAGCTGCTGGGAGGTCAGGAGATGCCAGGCTTGTGATTCCTGTTTAAAATGACCAGAAGGAGAATGAAGTCACGACACTGCTGCCATATCCCCGGTGGATGCAGCCACGGGGTGGGTGGTGCGATGGGTAGCACACGGTGGGGACATGCTCCTGCCAGTGTCACCGCCAGGTCCCCGGTTCCCTACCCAGCAAACCCTGTCCTGCAGATCCATCCGTTGTTCCACCAAACTCCACTTTAACATGAACAGCTTTCACCTTGTGGTTTAAAGCACTGTAAAACCCTAATAATAATAATAACAATAATAATAATAATAATAATAAAAAGAGAGCGATGCTTCTCTTGCAGTAAGTTATGGGACTGGACAGCGAACAAGGCCAATAACAGAGAAGAAAAATAAACAAGCAGCACAGCCTGAACACCGAGAGGGAGATCAGCTATTAAAGCTGAGCGGCAGCAGCTGCTTTGCAGCACTCTCCTGGTGGCTTTGGGTCTTACAGCCTTCTCCAAGAAAGCCAGGCACCATCTGGATAATGTCCCTGTGCTCTGCATTTAGGTGCCTGATCCAGCAGTGAGTAAAGAAAAAAAAAAATGAATTGAGCATACTTGAAGGGACATGCTGCTGGGAGGTAAAAGTTGCTCCAGTCTGTGTCTGAACACTCCCAGAAGATGCTACGGCACATCTCGGGTGGGTGTCAGGTTAGATGATCATCACTGCTGGACTGTATCTCGCAATAGCTTCGTCCCTGGGGCTCAGAGCTGCCCTGGTGCAGCTCATCAGAGCAATTCTGCACATAATTAACCATCCATGCTGAGACACAGGCAGGTACTGGCAGGGTCACAGCCTTGCACTGAACCCCAGCAAGACACCCCAGCACCCCCCTGAGACATCCCCTAATGCCCTTTGGTCAGCACAGTCAGTTTGCAACCCTATTTCTGCTTTAACTCCTCTGAGAAGTCACCTGCTGTTCCCAAACCCCAGAGGCAGCTCTCCTGATTTACACCACTTGAGGATTTTTTCCACTTGGACCATTTCAGAGCAGCTCCCACCTCCCTCAGTGGCTCCTGCACTCACAGGTGTGATTTTTTTCCCCCCTCTCATACAGTCACTGAACTCCTGTTATCTCCCTGAATTAACATTAATGGCTTCCTTTAAGCTTCTCCTTTAGCTCTCACTCTTTCCAACAACTTTTTGATGATTCTGATTCTCCCAGACTCCTTTCTTTCCCCATCCTCACGCCACTCGTCTGCCTCTAACCTGCAGCGTTTCCCCGAGACAGCATCGATGGCACTTGCTGCACGGGTGACCCACACAGGCTGTGTCCAGGGGACATGGAGCAGGGCAAGCCTGGGTGATGCCCTCGGGGCTGCAGGTGATCTCCTTTTCACAGCTGCTGCTTACACAGCATCCGACTGAGCAGCTGGTACCCAAATCCCACGGGGAAGCCAGTTTGGGGATGCCTGCGGGCTCCCTCACTGCCCAAAAGGCAGCTCACATTAAAGCATCCCCGAGCTGTTGGGCGACGAAGCTCAGCTCTGAGTTTTGTCTAAGATGACACAGAAACAGATTTATTCTTTTTTTTTTTTTTTTAAGTTGAGCAATACCCAAGCATGTGCAAATCAGGACTTTTGCAAAACGCTGCCTCGTGCCAACTTTCTGGGATGGAAAATGAGGATGCTAACATTTTTGGTCCCAATTTACTAGGCTTAGCAATGCTTTTAACCCTCCACCCCTGCCTGAGCTGCAGCTTGCTCAGCCCTTCACCCTGCATCCAAAACAGGGGCCACAACAACAGGCTCCAGGGAGGTTTTTCTCCTTGCACAGTCCAAGAGGGACGAGGCGACGCTCATCCAGGTTACTGCATTAGTCTAAATCCATCCTTTCACTGCTCTAAAATGTTTGCTTAAGGCAGAGCCTTCTCTGGGGTCCGGGATCTCTTCCTTGCATTTTATGAGGTTTTTTCCTAATTATGGAATCTCTTTCAATCTAGACCTCCTTTGATCATGGCTGGCACCAGGGAGAGGTTTTCTTGTCTGGATCGACTGAGAAAAGAAAGAGATGATGGGCAGAAGTGACCTGCCTGGGATGACTAAGAGAATAGGTGGCAAAGCAAAGACTTGAACGCAAGCTTTGCACAGCCGCAGCCTCAGAGAACCTGCAGGACCAGGACAAACCCTCCTCCCAGCCTGTGATCAATCGCCACATCCTTCCAGGTAAACCACATTTCAAATGGGAACCAGTGCTGAGCGATCCATTAGCACTTTCTGCAGCTATTTTGCTCCCCCAGTACAGATGGGATGAGAACAGAACGTTTCTGGTGCAATCTGAGCATCCAAAGGGAATTCCTGAGCCAGGACGTGTTACTGGTGGAGGATGAACCCATCCCAGTCAACCAGCAGCAGAGGAGACCCTGTTCTGATTCAGCTGAGGGATCACAAACGGCTTCCTATGAAACTCAGCTAAATGAGATTTCTTCAGAAAAAGGCTATTTTCAGTGCCACTCTGATTATTTGCCCTCTGTTGTCTTCCATAAAGGATACTGTGAAGTTAATGATCCAGCCGTGGAATTTTAAATAGCTGCTTCATGACTAACAACATGTGCTCCGGATCAGCTCCAGCCTGTATTTACATATTTCCCATGATAAGTCAACATATGGTTCTTGTTTGTAACGTGGAGTTGCTCTCTTCATATTATTACCATATTTCCCCCCCCCCCCCTTTTCACAATTACAGGGGAAAAATCTTTTCTTATAATTATTGCTAGAAAAAGCACTGTACAAATAAGAAGCTGTTAGGGTAACTAGAAGCCCACTAATTGCTTTATTTTGATTCCCTCTCGATCCTGAGCTGGTTTGCCAGGCAGGGGCTGGGGGCTGCGTTCACGGTTGCTGTTGGATGTACAAGGCCAGTTCTCTCCCCATCGTGCCGTGAGCTGGGGTTTCACAACCCTCCGTGACAGCTTGGCAATGGCACTCTTTGGGAAACTTGCGCCAATGGTTTGAATTTTTCCCTTTTTGAATTTGCAGTTTTAAGTCCGTAGATAATTTGTACAATTGTTTTGGTTTTTTTCCCCTTCTTCCCCCTCTATTTCCCTCCCCACATCAAAGCACTGGTTAATGGCTGGATATAAACATCCTAACTGCTCTCTCATGGCACGGCTGGAATCGCAGGAATTGGCGTTTTCCAAGCTCCCGTGTCATTTTCCCCGTGCTCTACTCCCCCGACTCCCATCTAACGATCCAAGTCCTGAGGCTTCAGCTATTTCCTTTGGGAGATTATTCCACATGGAAATGGGCTCTAACCATGAAGAATTTTTTCCTTCAACCCAGTCACAAAGATTATTTCCTTTATTTAATCTTATTACTCCCACTTGAACCAGCCTAAATAATTCCCGTCCTCCCTGGGTATTTACACTCCTCTCGTACTTGCAGACAGAGACCGTATCCCACCCTTAGTCATCATTTTGCCAAACTAAACATATGTAACTCTTTTAATCCTTTCTCATAAATCAGTCCAGCCCTTTCATCGTTTTTATTGCTCTCCTCTGAATCCCGTCCAACCTCTTGACATTGTTCTGCTCTTTAGGTGCTTGGAGAATGGACATTCCAGGTGAAATTTCACCGGTTGCACATTAGAAGGTTCATTAACACTCCAATTAATTGCACGCAGTTCACAGGATGGAGACTTGATGCTGCAACCTCTACTGATAGGAAAAAGGACCTACTGATGTCACCCGGGCTGGTGAACAAGCGATCCCAGGCCAGCCCCGGGCCAGCTCCATCCCATCCCAGTCCATCCCCCAGCAAGTCCTGCACATCTTACACGACGATGCTGCCACAGAGCCAACAAGTGCAATCGTGCAACCACATTACAGCTCATATCCGCCAGCAGGGTGTTGAGAAATAACCAGTATTCCCATAAAAACCACTGCAAACTCAACGCAACAAAGCAAAGCACTCCTGCCCATGCCACGCATGGAGAGCCAAAGGACCCATCTACCTACGTCAGGGAGCTACCGGAGCATTTTGGGCCCAAATAAAAGGAGGGATGAGCCCTGCATGGCTTCAGTGTGGACCAGAGGAGATGCTGGGCTGACACACGGGTCACTCTGGGTTCACACTGGTTTAACTGGCATTCAGCAGTTAGTCTGTTCAAAGGACGAATCTCCCCCAGAAGGAATTATTAGCGCAGCTCAAACCCCTCTGAGATCCGTACAGTACATAATGTTATTTATGGGCCACTTGTGTTCCATTAACAGCGACTTTGGGGTTGGCATGGGGCATTGCTTGCGGGGCAGGGGCTTCCCTTGGGAATGGGGGGAAAAAATCACAACTGGTGGCCCACAGGGACTGGTTTTCTGAAAGGGTCTGTGCTAGGTTTGGCACCAAATTAAATGTTTATGAGGGCTCAGGCAGAGGAGGGTTGTCGGGTAACCCCGTCCCTCTGACACGCAGTCGGGACCTGCGATCCTGCCCCATCTATGGTCTCGTTGCCTTTCGCTCCTCTGCCGAGAGCCCGCAAGAAGCTACAGAGCNCGGGAATGGGGGGAAAAATCACAACTGGTGGCTCACAGGGACTGCTTTTCTGAAAGAGTCTGCGCGAGGTTTGGCACCAAAACCTAGTTTGCGGATTAAATGTTTATGAGGGCTCAGGCAGAGGAGCGTTGTCGGGTAACCCTGTCCCTCTGACCTGTGATCCTGCCCCGTCTATGGTCTCGTTGCCTTTCACCCCTCTGCCAAGAGCCCGCAAGAAGCTACAGAGCCCTCAGGCTGCCTTCGGTACCAAGTGACTTCTCTTTGGTTCTCAACGATGCCAGCAATCCTTACAAACACTCCATGACAATAAATACCTCTGGGAGATCAAAAGATTCTCAAACAGCCTTAATTAAAAAAAAAACAACTCAGAGAAGTGCAATTTGGGTCTGTTCTTCACCACTCCTCTCCTCTCCTCTTTGGGGGAGGAGGTGGCTACACAACTTTCCCATTTCAAAGCTCCACATCCCGCTGTACGCGGAGCGGCAGGCTGAGCACTTTGTGTTTTCCTTGGTTTCGTCCGGTGGTTGTCCCACTAACCAGCCTCCTGCCAAGGGAAAGGGATTTCTCCCTCCGCCTGCTGACAGCGTTTTTGCTTTGAAAGCGAGAGTTGGCTGCTTCCTAATTAGTGCTGTCGTGAGCCGGTCACTCAGGGCTGGGAGTCTCGGGAGGAGCTATTCACTCCCGCTCGAGGCTGGAGCATCCCGAGGATGCGAATCCAGCCCAGCCTCAGCCGGCAGCTCCCAGGGATGCTCCTAATGGTCCCATTTAAACCATGAAACGCGGCTCAGAAGCCTGGCAAATAAATGCAGAGCACTTTATAAAAAGCACAGAGATGGATACGTTATAGAATAGTTTCCTTTCAGACCTCAGGTATCCCGAGGTGCTTTACAAAATAACGTCAGGGGCCTGCCAGCACAGATTTTGCTGTTGGGATTCTGCTCGTGAAGCCGCTCGCCCAAATACTGTCCAACTATGCCAAAAAAATCATTATGCTCCGAAGAATGTATATCACCATGTGAAATGCTAACTATCGCTAGTATTTGTGTTTGTTACAAAAGCAACAAAAGAGAGTCCCGGGCCAGGTGGTGCACTGCTGTGTGTGCTACCCAAACCAGAGCAAAAGATGGGACCATAAGGTGACAGCAGTGTCACCTCCAGCCCTGTGTTCCATCACTGCCCTATTGCACCCATAACGCACAATAAAAGCTATTCCACCCGCCCGCACGCCTTTCACAACCAGACAGATGGATGCACCTAATGCTTTATAAAGTTCCGACTTTTTTTTTTCTTTGCATAAACATATTTTCTCTTGAAATTATCAGCAACAAATAAAGACGGAGACTTTTTGCCCAGCCTCCACCGCAGCCAGCATCTCTCCATCTCCCATAGCGCAGATTCCCGTCTGATTGCTGGGCTTACAAACACGCGTATTTTCCTTTGTGTGTCGATTTCAATCCACACAAAAATACAGGATAAATTTCCTTTGAAGAAAGTGGGGAAGCAGTATGGCAGCAAGCCTAGGTAGGTATCGAGTTACTTTCTGTAATTCATATTTTCTCTAATGAGAGGCTTGCAGGAAACCTGCTCCTCTGGTCGCTCTTCAGGTCCGACAGGTAGAACCGGCTGGTGTGTGCAATCGGGAGATGGCTTTGAACCAGCTCCCAGGATACGAGCACTCCTGAACTTTAAAGGTATTTAGATCCAGATCTGGATCTGTGCTTTGTGGTTGACCATTTCTCCCACTCCCCCACCACATCATGTATATATGTATATTTTTCTTTCCAACAATGACCCAGATCAAAACAGGAGACGTTAACAACTTTCGACTTCAAGGCAATTGTTGGCATCTCAGTTCTCTGACTTACATTCGTAAAAACGAGAGGACTTACACAAACGTGCCTAGCATATGACTTGCAGCATTTTCCTGAAAATATGACTCCATTTTGCAGATTAGCCCAGCTCAAAACAGTTAGGAAATAAAATAAAATACAGAATACAGTAGGAACACATGTAGTAGATGCAATAGCTTGTACAGTTCCTGTGCCAGAGCACTTTATCAAATACTTTATTTTTTTTTCTGTACAATAACTTCCTAATGCTTGAGACAACCTCCAATGTGAGACCAGAGACAAGGATCCTGAACAAATCCAGGATTCCCTGCCATTAGCTTGACACCTTCCTGGGAAAATCAGAATTTCAATGAATTTATCAAGAGGTTTTCAGGCCAGGAGGGAGGGTAATAAAGATACAGAGATCAGACCAAAGCAGCTCCCCAGTAACTTGCGGATCTCAGATGAGAACAATTCTTTTTATCTTTTAAGGGCGTTTCAGGTTTATCACTCTGCGGAGCAATTGCAGACACCTTGGGTAGGTTCTACACCTGCCTGTGCTGGCAACACCAGGGCTTTCTGCTCCTCGGCCGAATAACTTGCAAATATCCCGCCCTGAACATTTCTGTGAATTAAAACAATTAGTTCCCATGAATTCATCACGGATGCAACTTTGAAGTTTTCCTTTTGTGAGCACGGGGGTCACTAAGAGTCACTTGGTGCAGCGACTGCAGGAAAGGAGGCAGGGTTCGGAGGGGTGAGGACAGCCAAGGTGCAATTTGTAAACCTGACAATCAGCTTAGGAGAAAGTGTCCCCCAGGATTTTGTGGCATCACGTGTGGTGTTTTCACAGTGGGTATGTATTACAAGAGTGGACAATGGGAGCTCGAAAATCTTTTAGGTCTTTTATCTCCACAATTACATTTTCAATGGGCTTTAAAAATACAACACCTCTCATTAATTTTCTTTCTCAATGGGAGAAGCACTCATGAAGATCCAAGCTAAATTTGGCCCTTGAGCTAAATTTGATGGCTCTTGCAACCCGGAAAGCTTAGGCTGTGCTAACAGGGGAAAAAAAAAAAAAAAATCTTGGAAGAGGAACTTTTCCTTCTTTTGAAGTCGGAATGGATTTGCAAGGATCTTATGTGACGAGGGGACAGTTTTAAGCAGAGGGGATACGTGTATAATTTGAACCATGTAAATAGTCCTTTGCAGCCTGGGAATCTTCAGAGTTTTGAAGGCTTTAAGAAGTTGGCACTGCATACTTGTTAAAATCAGTTTAACCACTTGCCAAGAGGTTTAAAGAAAAGACGACACCTATTTTGCATGAATAGTAATATTGCTCTGATGAATTTAGTTATACTAATGGGAGTGCTTAAAGAATATGCTCCTGCCCATGATGGATTTTTTAAGGCAAATAATAAGGTTCTGGAGGGTGTAACCTAAAATAGACATTTCATAAAAGATTCATCCTTGAACAAAAATGTCATGAAAGCATGAAATGAAAAATAGACGACAATCAGAATTCCTCTTGAAGCGCTTTGTAGTAATTATTTTTAAAAATCCTCACAAAAGACTCTTTTCAATTGCAGAATAGCAAGAGAGGTCTGTATGGTTCAAGGCCAAATAATTTCTGCCATGGAAAAAACAGCTTCAGTTCTTCAGTTCTGATGTAAGGTATTTTAAATGGGCACAAGCTTCAATTATTGCTTTTTTTCCCCCAGCTTCTGTGGGATATGAATTGCCCACAGATAAATCCCCTGCTCTGCAAAGTGATGACCAACACCATTTGCAGCTCTACAGCTCCTGGTTCCACAGTGACACCGAGTGTCACAGTCACCAGATAAGGACCTTGTGGCACCACGTGTGGGGCTGGAGACCCCTCCTTGCCTGTCCCCAGTGGGTTTAGTCATCCTGGTGGATGGAGCCTTCTCCTGGGTGACTCAGAGTAGAGCAGGTTGGAACCTTTCCTCTCTCCTGCCTCTATGTCCTGCTTGCACCCCACAGACCCCACAACCAGCTCTTTGCTCTTCCAGCCCATTCCCGGAGAGCGAGAGATAGCCACAGAGCAGGGGAAGTGCTCCACTTCCAGCCCTCGTCCTCCTCATTGCTAAAGGAGGTGGCCATGAAAGCAGCATCTCCCCAGGAGATGGGGTGCCATGGAGAGAAAGATGGGACCAGCAGAGATGCTGAAAGCTGGGCACGGATAGCTGGAGACAGCAGTGGTGTCTAACAGACGCCATCAGATGAGCATCTCGTCACGGCACTGCCAATACCACCTCCAGATACCACCTGCAACGACTGCCATGGCAGAAACGCATCACCACCATCGCGGTGACAGCTCTGCTCCAGATGAAGACATTTTCCCGTGACAGAGCTGTATTTTAAGTTATTCAAATTGCAAACATAGTCTGGAAAGCATCAGCAACTGGAGAATCACCCAGGATCCATCCCATACCAAAGCAATACTGCTAATCCATACCACCGCGAGGCAGGTCAACACTTCTTCCAACCTCAGGTCCTAGTGGTGACCCAAGTGGCAGCTGATGGGAACGATCCGTGTTTGAGATAACCCTCAAACAGCCCCAAAAACCCAACCGCCTGCTTAGTCTGTTGTGCTTCCCCTTGGAAACAGGCCTGTTCCTGCCCATTTGGGGTTTTTGTAGCCGTGCCCAAGCAGCACGAATGGGTGAGAACCAGCCAGGAGCCTGCTGGCACGTTGGCGAGTGCTCCCCGGTGCCTCGACGTGCAGGGTCCTGCTCGGTGGGGAACAACGGCAAAGGGAGCCAGGCTCGGCTGCCAGCACCTCCCGCCCATCCTTCGCCAGCACCCAGGGCTATTTCACACTGTCTGAGCTCACCTCGCTTTCATCTCTTTATTTTCCCTTCTCATGGCTCATGCAGGAAAAGGCATTTCCCCAGCTGCCAAAACTCAGCCTTGCTCCATCGGCGAGCGCCGGGCGAGACCTCAGCACCACGTGCACCGAGCACCGGCCTCGGGTTCAGCCACAATTTCCCAGCTCCTCAGCAGGGAAGAGCCACGTGCAAATCCCCAGCACAACCGGTTCCCATCCCGGAGCGCGCCCGCACCTCCGCTGAGCACCGGGATGTGCCAGCCCCCGGCAAGCGGCAGTTCTCCTCCCTTTGCAGCACTGCTCAGCAGTGCAGGATCGGTCCCCAGGGAGAAGGGGAGCGGTCAGGGCAAGACAAAGGGTTGACATTGCTTATTGTACGTACAGATGTTGGTGGTGTTTAATGTATGCAGCTCCACTCCGGGACCGCGCCGTGCCTGCCTCGCCCGGAGGAGCCCAGCTCGCTCCCCAGCATCCCCGAAACATGGGTGACAGGGGCGTCATTCTTCGCTCACACAATAGAGACTTGTTCACAGCTCCGTACCAGGCTGGTGAAAACTCTGAATTCTCAAGTGTGTTTGAGTTGGGGCTTAGCTAAACAAAACTCATTTTCCGAGGCAGGACGAGGGGTTCTCACGAGCCGTACGCCTCCACAGCCCCAGCTCGGACCCCCTCCCCGCCGCCCTTTCCCCCAGCATCCTTTCCCCTCTCTCTGCTTGTTTATGCTGTTCACCCCTTTGGCAATTCTCATTTTGCACTGAAAATCCTCCTGGTCCTTCTTAAACCTAGGGCTGACCCGCGTTTAAGGCTGGGGCGTTTGAAGCAGAACCTCTTCCCCACCAGAAGATTTTAATTTTAAGCTAACTGCTGTGCTTTGTTTCCAAATGCTTTATTTAAAATTACTTCAATGTGTAGCTTTTGCAAAAAATTATTTTCCCTTTTCTGAGGCTTTTCTGGCTTTGGATTTTTCCCCTCCTGATTTTTAGGATTTCTCTTTCTTCTTCCTGAGAAAACACTACCCCCTGAACCAGATCTCCTGCAAACTGCCTCTGGACTTTCCCGCAGATGCGTAACCTCTCCGTGCCTCGGTTTACATAGGTGTAAAAACCCAGGGAACATAATTTCCCTGCCTCAAAGAGGAACGGCGAAACTTAATTAAACTAACGCCTACAAAGGGATCCCATATCCTCAGGTGGACAATCCATATGGAAAACGCACTTCTGAGAGAGCGCTCTAAGTGCTTCAAGATGAAGATATAACACCAGGAGATCACAGGGACTTGGCCGGGCTCCTCCTCCTCCAGCACCAGCTCGCTCTGTGCATCTGTTTCCCCCGAGGGACTTGTTGGGAGCCTGCGGAGGGAGAGCACCGAGGGCAGCCGGGCGATGCTCTCGCCCCCCGGGATGCTCTCTGGCAGGGGACGTGGGACCCAGCGGCTGTAGCGAGGTGTGTGCTCGACTTTGGTGGGGCTGGTGCTGGAGGGCACAGAGAGCTCATGCGGCAGACGGCAGGTCTCCCCTTCCTCCCGAGCCCCTTCAAAGACCTTGGAAAGGAACGAAACGCAGCGCTCCTGGGATGAGACAGCAAGAGGAGAACCACGGATGATCAGCGATGAAGGAGGAGCAGGAGCCGGTGAAAGCAGCAGGTGCTCAGCTTAACCCCGCTCCTGTCCCACGGTGGCGAGGGAACCTGGGGGACGGCACAAGTCCTGGGGAGGGACTGGGGACTGTGCTGGAGGCTGAACCCCAGGAGCCCACGGGGAGGAAGAGGTGACCCAAGGTGCCGGCGGGCAGGGCCATGCCGTGTGGTGCCAGCCTTCCCCGGGGGCTGTGCTGCACCCACACCCCCGTGCACCCCGGCACCTCCAGGGCAGAGCTGGGCTGCCACCGGTCTGCACCGGGCATCACGGCGGGGGACAGCCTGATGCAGAACAATCTGGGGTGCAACATGGGGCTGGACATGCATATGCTACTGGGTTTTTAAGGTTTGCTCCGTCCCTTGCAATAGGTTTTTGGAGAAGGCTGCTGTGGCTCCCTGCATGGCACGTTGATCTGCTGGGTGCTGCTGCCCTCCTCCTCCTCCTGATGCAGCAGGTAACTCTTCCCAGGGGATGCTGACTATGTTAATATGTATGAACACAATCCAAAAGCAAAAAAAAAAAAGTTACGTTTTCTGCGAGACAACAACATACCTGCCACTCTCTAAGCAAACCTCTGCTGCCTACGTGATAAACACGAGCCCACGACTCTTCGCAAGTACAGGGAAATGTATTTTTCATTACAATGACATTCCAGCCACCTACGTCAAAAATAATTAATGACTGCTTAATGGCCCCAGTGTTTTGTTTTTTTTTTCTAAGCATATGAATATGAACTTTCTTCCCAGTGAAAAGGAAAAGCTATAGATCATTTGGAGCTGGAACAAATAGATATTGTATTATTCACTGTTATGTATTTATCTAAGTCAGTAATTTCTGAATGACTGAAATAACCTCAACAAAAGCTGTATTTTTTCCTCGGTGTTTCTAGAAACTTTGTTCTACATTCTTCACGCAGAAGAAATCACTATTTTTGGTTTAAAACAGTTTCACAAGATGCCAGTGGGAAAGGAAGCTGAAACAACCCCAGGTGTCAGGAGCTATCTGCCACGCAGCAGCCACCAGCATCCACCAGCACCCGCAGGAACCCCGCTCCTGAACAGCCGGATCCATGGCAAGTGTGGTTGGGATGCCACCAGATGAAAAATGATGCTGTAGATGCAAAACACCAGATTTACAGATAGATGGGAACGTTGCACGTGCTGCACTCAAAGGAGAACATTTCTGAGAGAGGCTGTACCAGGGCTGCTAAAGTCCATGGGGACGAGCGCATTTTTTTGTCGCTGTTATTCAGCAGCGGTGCATCCCGCCTTTGGCCAAAGCCCAGCTGTCTGCCCCGTGTGAGCCCAGGACACCGCTGAAGAGCACGTTGCACGTCCCAAGCCACTTTGCACAGCTCCAACGGTGTGAGATCACCTGGGGTTCGGAGGGACTCGCTCTGTGCCAGGCAAGTACATCCCTGGTGACTGAGGATCACAGGTAATCAGGAATATCTGAGGAGCATTACTTATTGTTGCATGCTGCAGGTTTATTGCTGAGCATCGCTACAATATTTATGAAGTGGTTTGCATTCCTGTACCAGACTGACGCATTTTGAGAAGTCATAAACAAATCATCCTTCCAAGGGGAATTTAAAGCTGTTTTGCAGCGTTGTGTTCTCTAACAGCCCCATCACTTTTAAGACAGAAACGTTCAAAGTTCAAGTCCTGCAAGTGCATTTACTACTACGTTACTAGGTCTAGATCCCATCTCACCACCAGTACCACATCCATCCACCTTCTCACAAGCTCTGGGTTAAACTAGGCTGCACTAATCCTGACCTGCTCTATCTGGGAAGGCATTTCAGGACCTTACTTCCCTGAAGGTTACAAACATCTTCTACGTTTCAGCCTACATCTGCAAAGTGAACTTGTGCATCTTCCCTGCGGGGACTGAGCTGTGCTCTCCAGACACATCCCAGCCTCTCCTCATTGATTTTCACCCTGCCTGCTCTTTCAGTGTACATTTTCTTCCATTTATTGCTCTGAGCCCAATTCCACTCTTCCCTTCAGTTCCTACAGACCAGGATGCAGACCTGGGGATGCTTTGCTAATTTTCAGGCAGCTCCAAAACTGGACATAATGAACGTGCGTATGGGTTGGAGCACCATTGAGCAATCTCAGCGCTTAGCTCCAAACACAAGATGAGTCTCACTGGAAAGTTTAAGCTAGCAAGAAGCTGTTAAAAGGCATTTAAAAAGTGAAATGGAAACTTCAGACAGTCACCATGGGGATACAATTTTCCAGTGAAGGTTTAAGCTGTCAAACATTAACATACGATACTATTTATCACCTTCCATTGGCTACCTTGGGCACATCACCCATCACGCTAATGGCTCTCCTGTTATTAGCCATGGATTTCACGGTCATTAACTTGAGTTCAGCGAGTCACAGATTACTTTATTAGGCATGACTTGGATAATCACCATTTTAATTGCACAAGCTGTCCTCTATGCCCACCCCCAACACAAGCTATTTTTAAGTTAAAGCGACATTTTCCTTTCCATTGGGCAGCTCCGCGTGCCATCACACGGGGCACTTTGCCAGAGAAGGAAACAAAATTGTTTGGGGTAAGAGCTTCCCCATTTCTGGGCTGCTTTGAGGTACAAGCCACATCGGACACGCGACTGGGCAGAAGTGAGACCATGAGAACCACATTCTGCTCAAGGTTTTAGTAAAAAGACTGATGGAGAAAGGAGGGGAGATGGGGCTCAGCCAACAGACTGGCTCAGGCTCATGGCCACCAAGTCCAACAGCTGGTCAACGACAGAGAACAAACCTGTCTGCTTCAAAAAAACATCAAAAAAAGCCTTTTACAAGCTCAGTTCAGCCCTTCCAACACCGACCCTTACATCCCTGGATTTCCATGTAAATAGGGGACCTCCCAGCAAAACACACCCCCCAGCACTCTGCCCTCCTTCCTTGTCTGCAGAGGGGATGGTCTGACTCGTTTTGGATCTCCAAGTTACAAAACAAACAAAAACCCACCCCCAAACCCAAAATGTAAATAAACCAACCAAACAGAACATCCCCCCAAACAACCGGAAAAAAAAAAGTTCTGAAACTTTTTATTTTTCCTACCACACTGTGACCAACACAGAATATGATTTTTGTAGAACTTCAAAATTTGAAGTGTAAGAAAGAGGTGTAAGAAAAAGTGGATAAATATCCACCAAACTGGATTCCCTACCAAGCTAGGCTGTATGACCGGCACGGACAAATTCATTTCTGCACGAACTGCATTAAAGCACATTCACAACCCCAGGGCATGCAAATGCGAGGTTACCACGCTGCAGCTGACACAAGCCCTGATATAATCCTCAGCTCTCCAAAAAAAAAAAAAAAAAAAAAAATCTCCCAACAACTAAAGCACAGCACAGCCTTCCCAGGTCAACAGATCTTTCCACAGGCACAGGAAGTCTCCGTGGATATACTACAGGACCGCAGCCTTAGATCTCCTGCTCCATCACAGATGTATCACTGCTGCCTTTTATACAGACCCTCCCTGATAACTTTTATTGCAGTTTAAAAACATAATAGAGCATGTGATAAATAACTGTGATTGCTCCGCGTACGGGAACGGCTTCAACTTGCAGCTTTTACTCGGTAATGAATGTCAGAGCACGTGTTAATAAAAAATTAAATCGCCATAGGGTGGTGTCAGGATACATACTTCTGTAACCTAACGCTGTTAAATTTTCACGTCATGTGAGCGGTAATATGCAGTAGCAAGGAACAGGCATTCCTGCTCCCTTCGGATCGTACAGATGTTTTGTGCTCCCAGAGAACACTCTGAAGAGAGACGTACGCTCTTAGTATGTATCTATTAGAATATTATTAGCCACACTCCTAATTAATCCTTAGGAATTCCAGACATTTTTCCATTTAGTTCTTAGCAAAGGAAGGGGGAAAAGAAAAAAAAAAAAAAAGGTGCCTTAACAGCTCTTTGCGTTGTAGAGTTCATAAATGAGCCCATCACCCTATACCAGAACTGCTATAATTTTATCGGAATGAAAACCATTCTCTTTGATCTCCTCCAGTTCTTAAATCCAGCAGTTGTGTATTCAAACATCAATGGAAATGTGGTTTCAAGCTTCCTCTTTCATTATCTTTCTCAAAGATAAAAAAGAGCAAAAGAAAAAAAAGTTCTGAGCTTTAGAGATGAGGCAATATTTTTACAGTAATTTCTTTATCTGATTTCATCCTGTTTACAGAAGCTGCTGTTTGGAAGATTCCCCCCCCTCCTACTATTTTCGAGATGGCTTTTCTTTAAATAAACGTATATTAAAAAATAGAACAGACAACAGAGTCGGCTTCCTGCTTGCTCTTCATTGTAAAGGAGATAAGGTTGCTAAATGCTACGCTGCCTGACGTGGGCTCGGTGCGTGACCTACATGGATCAAGATGGAGATTTAATGATTAAACCTCACTCCTTTATCTTCAGCAAAGGGGGTGGGGGGGAGGAAAGAGTACGCAAACAAATTACTTATGTTCTGGCATGATAGAATTACAGTTCGACACAATAATTAACTATCTGACACAGTCCGTCGGGCCACGGATGGCTCGGAAATGCCCCATCTCTGCTGGCACGACCCAGAGCTCTTCCCAGCAGCCAGAACACACACAAACTCTAGAGAGGATCACGGTTGGCAAAGTGCATTTCAGCTGATTCATATAGCCCACAGGTGTGTTTCACTGGTCATATACCGCTGACAGACAAATTTGGGAGCAAATTCAATAAAAAAAAAAAATATAGATCCTTGATCTACCAAACCTGCAAAAGCATTTTAATCTGTCCAAGACCCTGGTCTCCAATCTCCCTGGGAGCTTCTTTGCAGCTCTAGAAACATCTCGTGATCTCTCACACCCAGATAACACAGCCTGTTCCACCGACTGTTCCACATCCAGTGTCTCTGGACAAACTNACCAAAGCAATCTCAAAGTCCCGCCTGGGTGCACCATAGTCCCTCCTGAGCTTTGTCAGCAGACAGCTCGGGCTGTGGACACAGGCAGCAGTTTCCATTGTTTGCATGGAAGCCGCATGACATGCAGCAAGTTTAATGAAGTTTGTTCTTAGCATTATTTCAAACCTCCAGGGCTGCTGTCACCCACGTGGATCAAACCAGCAGGATTTATTTGCATCAACTCCCACTGGAAACAAAAAGCAGCAGCCACCAGCCTGAGCTTCTGCAACACCCAGCAAAGCAACAAGCTCCCTGTACCTCCAGTACCAAAAAGATGGGGACTGCATCAAGAGCAGACCTCACTCTCCACCCTGAAGCACCAAAGTTCATTAAAGGAAAGAACAAATTTAGGATCTTACCTTTGAAAAAAATCCCCGCAGAGCTGCAAGACCAGCTATTTCAGGTGCCAGAGGAGTTTCCCTGCCAGCAGTCCCAGGGCAGCCCCAGCAGCGCTCCCTACCCACCCAGCTGGGAGCGTTTACCTCAATTAACAAACCCACATGGAGCTGAGAGAAGCATTTCTGCCCCCTGCTCCTCCCAAAGTGATGGCAGAAAAACCTGGCTGCCCCTCATCATAAGGGGTTGATCAGAATTGAGAGGTTCATAGGAAAAGTGGTGTTGCCCTGCCACCTCCTCCAGTGCTGGAGTTGTCCCCGTGCCATGCTGCTGGGTGGCTCTTCAATTTTCTGATAAGCACCTTGGATGAAAACCAAATTATTTTATCACTTCCCAGAGCCCTTTTCTCCCCTCTTTAGTGGCTTCCCTATATTCCCCACCTCCCTTTGACCACACAATAGTATAACAGCCCAAAAGTTTCACTAGGAAACCAACGGCCAGCTTAATCCTAGAGACCATTCCTGGCTACAAGTGCTGGAAGGAAGCAGCCTGCAAACACAATGCTCGCCCCTCGTCAGGGGAGAGGAATTTCATCCTGGAATGCCACGAATGCTGTCATGGCCAGAAACGGAGCTGCTTCCAGAAGATGCTCTTTAGTACGAGGGGAGAGACCGCGGCGGCGGCTCTCAGGCCGCTCCTCAGTTACGTTATGTTGGCCTCCACATCCATTGGAATTAGGTCATTGTCTTTCTTGTTAGCACTGGAAAGTTTGTAGCCTTAGATTCCGACGGACAACCATCACAGCTTGACATTTTAGTGCTAAGGAATAAATTAGCTTGTGATGGGAAACCAGATTTTGGTATTAAAGAAAAAAAAAGAGGGGAAAACACTCCCTGATTAGCCCTATTCCTCCCACGTCCTTCTAAAGAAGTGTGGGGGCAAGAGTGGATTTAGGGGGACAGCCTGGATGGAGAGATGCTATAATGAGCTGTCTTGGACCGAGGGATGGGAAGTTAAGAGGATGCCCAAGCCAAACTTCAGGGCTGGTTTCAGAGTCATATATGGACTAGCGAACATGAACCACCCTGGTATTTGGGGACATTTGGTCTTGAAGCTGGTTCAAGTTTCTAAACTTTGTTTTACAGCTTCTTAAAAATTGAAGCATGAGGCATTTGGCAGGGGAGAGCCAGAAGAAGGTGGATTTTTCCAGCCTTGTGGAAAGAAAATCAGAAATACTTCCATGCTGCCACGTGAAGCGTGTTGGTTGTTACACTGATAAATTGGGGACGTTGCATGAAATAAAATAGAAAACAATTAAACAGCACGTGACTCCAGGAGGGGGTAGGTTTACTTTGCAGGATTTGCATCAACATTTTCTTTGGCTTCCATCCAGGTGGCTCAGCACCCCTTTGAGTCACTTAAACAAACCCAACTTTGAAAGCAAAACTCTGTCAGAACTTCAGAGTCTCACCCAGCTTCACGTTCGCACCAGGGGAATGGGAAATCGCACGCGAGGTGGCCGCGGGGGCCACAAATCTCCTCGGAAGGTCTCTGCTCCTTTCACACACATGAAAAAATTCACAGCAGTCTTCGTGTGGTTTTTGGGCTTTGTGATGAAGGTTGGACACAGCCCCACACAATCTGATGTCAAGCTTTCTGGATGGGGCTGTGACGGAGCAATAAAGCTCCGCTCCACCTTCGGTTCCTTGCTCGGTTTAGAGGAGGTGGTCAGAGCGGGGATTTTGTTCAGTGTGTTCTAGAAGAATGTTGGCTCCAGATGTGCCCCCCTCTCCCTGACGCAGTGGATGGATGATCCAGGGCTTGCCTGCAGACTCACAGGTGACGGCAGTTTTGCCGGATGGGTAATAAACAGCCTGGTGCATACTGAGAAGCAGCTAGAGGTTTGTTCCAGCAGATAGTTAACATTTGTCTGTTTTACAGCAAAGTTTGCAAGTATAGAGCAAACTTTTCATTCAGTAAAGTTTGGAGCAAGCAGCTGGCTCAGGCTAATAACAACATTTGGGGCCTTGTGACTATTTTATTTAGAGCTTTTTTTGCAATTAACCTCAGCCCTGAAAGTCTTTCTGTTTTGATGAGGTTGGTTTCATATGGTGCAAGTTGAAAGGGGGCTGTGACAGCTCGGCACATGTATTATAATCATGCTCGAGCCATTTTTGTTCTTCATCTGTTTAGTGTCATCTGTGCTGCCAAAGTAGCTAAGCTCCTTCAGGGCGAAACTGCGTAATGGGAACCGACTTTCCTGATTTACTGTCTCTGTACGCAGCCGTGTAAGTGAGGCATTGCTGGGTCGGGCTGAGCTCTTCTGTCCTTATTACTCCATTACCTTTGCCAGCTGAACGTTAACCTTATGATAACCATTAGCCGTTGTCGGTTGTTGCACGTATACAGCAGTCTCTGTAGCTGTTTAGACTGAAAGAAATTAGAATTTATTTGATTGAGTTCTGAATTTTAATTTTAAACTGATTGAGTTCTGAATTAAAATCCAGACTTGGGTTTACCCGGTACTTTGGAAGAGCTATAAGGCCATATGCAAGAAGGTTTAATCTGTAAGTAGTTGGGGTGAGGAGGAGCTTGCATGCAGGCAGGTCCTTCCTCGCTGTTGGACTCGGACCGTTTGCTGGGACATGGGGACAGACACAGCTCTCATAGTGCTGCTGCTCCAACGTAAAGTTTCCAAGTCTGGATCCCTTTCACACATATGTGATCAAGCTGTGAATGCGGAGTGAGCTCCAGCCTCCTGGAAAAGGCACGTGGAGGGGTGTGTGCAGGGGGAGTTTGCATCATGTGTTCTGCTTTAGACTTTTTCACTTGTCAATTAATAAAAAAATGTAAAAATCTGCCTCCAGAAGTGCCTGTGCCCCAAAGTTGCAAGTGATGGACATCAGGAGGTACGAGTTACGGGATCTCTTCTTGCTGGCCTGCTTCGTGAAGCCATCCAGAAACTTGCTTCAGCCTGAAGCTGCTTGGGGGAAAAAAGTTCCAGAGTGGGAGAGGGGCGAGTTTAACCTTGTCCCCTGGCCTGTGTGACGGATCCGCATTGGTCCCCACTGGCACCGCGAGCTCCTTCCTCATCACCTCTCCGTTCCCCTCCACCTCCTTTGCTGCTAAGGGGGCACTGACAATATGCTCTTGCATTTCAAAAACATGTCACAAAAATTCATGTCTTGGGTCCTTCTTGTTTTCCTTCACATTCCCTCAGTACAGACACACATTTAATGACCCAGAAGTGTAACTGAAGCAATTACTTTAACACAGAGGCAAACACAGGTTCTAACACCCTCCCAGAGAGGCTCTTAGTTCATTTGCTTAATGCTTTTAATTACAGCTGTTAACGTGACAGATTGATAAGACTTTTGACACCTTCACTTTGGGTTTGGATGTTCTGGCACTCAGCAAATGCTCCAAAGATGCTTGGAAGAAGTCGTCTGCCCAGGAAGCAATGTTATTAAGTCAAAACCATATCCCAGAGCATTGTATCAAATAAAAAATATTTTTTTCTTCTCTTTTCAACAGCGAGTTTTTCCTCCTTCACCTCCCAGTGTGAATGTGGATGTACGAGCAACAAACGGCAATGGGAAAGGAAATGCAGAGAAACCACACAACGATTTACTGGGGCTTTAGCAAAATATTATCATTCTTAATGTTTGTCGGCATGTGGCAATTTTCTTTGAACCAGGGATAGTTTAAATTCCTTCTTGCTTTGAAGACTTAATTTTCTCCCATAAAGATTATGGAGACCGTCTTGGATAACTTGAGGACTCAGGCACACTATTTGCTGAGCTCAGGCATGTTGTGCACCATGTATATTTTATTTGCCACCTGCCAGCTAGTGTCCACATTTTCCCAAAGTCTGGAGGTCACGGACAAAGCCGTTTGCTGTGGCCCACACTCTACACTGGATGTGCATGGCCTGAGAGCCCGGCACACACACAGACACAGCTCAGCACCACTTGTTAAATAACATTTCCAGGCACAGTGACAGTCCCAGCCGTGATGGGCTGAAGACACTGAGCCCTTCTGCGTTGGGGTCTATAGGCAGGCACGAAACTAAAGAAACATCTCAGTTACTCTGAAGAGAGCTGGGCCAGGACTTTGCCCACTCTCTGCTTTGGCCAATGCCAATGCCAAAACAAGAAACGATTTGAGGCGACGTGAGAAATCACCATGCCCCATCCCTGGGGACTGTTACTAAGCCGGAGATGGGGATGAGGCGTGAAGAAAGCATGTCGGTGTAAAATATACAGCTCTTGGGTGAGGAGGGGAACACGCTGAAAAGGACTGATAGATGAAATGCAAGGCAGACAAATTGAAAATAAAGCCCGTACACATAGCAGTCATTGTAGGGAATTTCTGAATGTCTGTTGTGCCTGTGTTTGTGTCTGCAGTCGGTTAAGTAGAAAGAGTTTGCTGTCCTTACCTGCACACATTCCATCGCCCTGAGTTAACTTCCTTGGGCAGAAGAGTGCCCAGAAATAAACCGTCATAACCACTGAGTTAAACTGCCAAGGGTTGGTGGAGTGTCCAGCTCTAATGGCTTCAATCAAGACCGGTTTCCTTCTTTGAAGATATGCTTTTGTCAAGCACAAGTTGTACTGCAGTCAGACACCAGTTATTGGACTTGATACGGATGAAATCTAGTGGCCCATGAAATAAAGGTCAGCAGAAAAAAAGATTATTGGGTGGTTTCTTCTGGCTTCAAGCATATGAATCTGCAAGAGGTTGGCAGCTCATACCCACCGTCATGGCGTTTTTCATGGTATCCTTTGATAACGGGATTAGGAAGCACCAATATTAGTTCAAAAAAGCTGCTGGAAAGTCTCTGACATTTGGTCATTACCAGCCTTCGGTCACTATTGATTGGTGTCTGCACTGGAGCCGGTAATCCGACGCGGGGAGGGATCCACGGCAGCTGCGGGTACGTTGGAGATCGATACGGAGGGTGGCCGAAGGGATGCTGCTTGGCACTACTCGTGTTGGGAACCTCACGCCTGCTGTGGGTATTTTCGTAAGCTGGTCCTGTTTCTTGTTTTTTAGCAGATTATTCTGCCAAGCAGTTTGGCAGCGTTCTCATTTCTCAAAACAGAGGAATCACCATTTCGCTGCTTCTGAAGAGTTTACGGACGGAAGCGACCGCCCTGCATGGAACAGCGTTCCTGAAGCATGAATATTTCATGGGACTGGTTTTGGGGAGATTACTTATGGTTGAGTTTTCATGGCCAATAACTAGATTTTTGTGACTATCAGCACTTCTCTGGTAATTTAAAATTTACTTGAAAAGAAAAAGAAGCAAACCAAGGCTGTATGGGTACAACCAAGGTCTTGTGCTCTTACAAATACCACGATAAAAGTATATTGGTTCATAAGAATACTTTGAAATATTTAAGAGAACATCAGCAGGAAATATATACACATGTATATGTATAAAACTAGCTTTTCGTGAAGTGTGTGGGAAGGAGAACATTTGGGAGTCAGCATATTTCTTACCAACTATATTAAGTGCACCCAAGGGTGAATTTTTTATTTATTTGGATTTTTCTTTAGAACTACCCCCTACGGTGCTTTGGATTTCTGGACGTGAAAAACAACAACAAGCTTTACAAACATACAAGTCACAAAACCATCGTCGACGTGCAGAAGGTGCTGAGCCTGCCCAGCCCCTGCCTCGTAGCTGCTGCTGCCCCACCAAGCCCCTTCCTTCGGGCTGGGGGAAGGCTGGTCCCAAAGAGCTGGGATTTCTCCTCAAAACAGTCAGACCTGCCTGGACCTGAGGGCTGGGACAGTTGGAGGCTTCTCCTGCTGCTTCCAGGAGTCGTCCCACCAGTGGTCTGCCCCCAGTGAGAATTATTTATGTCTGAATTTTCAAGGTGAGAGTTTGTATTTAATGGGCAGCATCTCCTCTGTGTGAAAATTGGTTTAAGACATCCCTGGGCTTGGGTGGTGCACAAAGCTTTGACAAAGTTCCTTGGATATATCAGTCTTGCCCGAAACATAACAATTCTGATAAAACTGTTATTTGGAGAAATTTCTCAGCTCCCTCTTTGTTCCCCAAACAGAATCACAAACCAGAAATGCAGAAGACTCTTCTATTAGGATTACTCCACTTTCAAAAATCATCAGATAGTCTTTTTTTTTTTTTTTTNTGAATCAGATCTGGCCTGAAAGGACAATCAAGGAATCAGTCACAAAAAGAGGAAAAAGCTCCGCAGGTTTTGCCCTGGGGTAGGACAGTCAAATTGCAATTTCCTCTTTCTGGGTGGCACATCCATGGTGCCAGCGGAGCTACTCCTGGTGGCCATGGCTGCGAAGTGTCATGAAAAGAGCCGGTCTGGCTTCTCCTGCCTTGCCTCGGCAGCAAGCCAAGCTCAACCTACTATTTTTTCCCCTCCGTCTCTTACTTCCAGGATATTTTGTCTTCACATTAACTAGTCAATGGCCTGCTCCGATCTTGGCCGGGTGTGTTTCCCCTCCTGGCATCATGTTTGGGATGGAAACCCCTGCCCGGGCATCGTGGTCCACCCAGAGCTTGCAGAAGTGACCCTGAGATCTTCCTGACCCTCGCTGCCTTTGCTTATTTCCTTCTCAGCTGTCTTTCTATTGCTTTTCAAATTAAGGTGCACAGGAAACCAGAGCACTTTCTGATCTCTCCTCCACCTAAAAAATTAGAACATCAAAACCAGTTTTACCAGCAATAAACGAAGCTACTTTGAAAAGTGAGGCAAAGGGATCTATCTGGAGTCAGTAAGACATTGTTAGGATCTCTTTGATCGGGAGCCTTAAATGAAAATTATCAAATGGCGCTTTAAAACATACACCCTTTTGTTTGATTAGCCTGCTGCAGATAACCTTTATTAAACCTGATCTAAAATTACAGCCATGCACTGGTGGTTCTTTGATGCCTTGGCTGTTTCATTTCCTGTTTATACTATGATACACGTTGCACTAGGAGATAAAGCACTTCTGAAGGATATTAAGACATGAAAGTCCCTTGGCTATTTGCTGGCACTGTTTTGATGTTTTCTTGCTCTCTAGAAATTAGCATATCCTTTTCAAAGACTGCCTCTGATGAGAGTAATCCTTTGCCATGATGTATTTGCTAAAAGTCATAAATGATAGTATATTGTGTAAAGAAATGACACATAAAAGGGACGATGCTAGATTATTGATAATGAGGCAACTTGTGCAACTCTGCTTTTGGCTTTTATAAAACACATTTTTGACACCATAAATACATTGAGCTTATATTAATGAGGATTTAATACTTCTGAGATTTTAGAAACTTGCTTAGAACAACTTTTCAAAAGGAGGTTTTTGGGGGAAGTTTAATGTTTTCGCTAATTTTGATAAGATAGTCTGTTAAGCACGTTTTGCTGCCTTAATAACGAGGAATGATGGAAAGGTTTTTAGCATGGCTTTGCCAGAATTAAACTGTGCAGGAATATTTATTTTATTAATTTGTATAGTGTGTATTGCCATAGAAACGAGGTTGCTTAATTATAGAAATTGGCAACAAAATGTTACCTTTCAGAAAAAAAGAGTTTTGACACACATAAAAGCAAAACATAAGGATCTGATATCTGAAGGTGTAAATAAGTGTTGCTCCATTGGAGCTTTGAAGTGACATTGATTTACATCACCAAAAGATCTGTCTCCTGTTGTCACTAACAAATGACCTGAGCATTTTCACAGACGAGAAAGCCATGCCTGGCTGACCTAGAAAATAAGGACCGGGGTGTTGGGATGATAGTGGGATGAGGAACAGCAACGAGGGGTGGGAGATCTTAACCAGTCTCCTTTCAAAGGTATTTTCCAGGGCTTTTCAAAGTGCTTTGGATGACATCATTTAAGTTAGACTATAAAATTCCTGTAACTGTATAAAAATCATCATTATACTGAATTTTGTATTTTTCAGCCTGGGTGACCTGAGTTACGCACCTGATGCTGTGTGTAACACACCTGAGGGTGAGGATTTTGGTACCTACATTCATAAACAGAATTTGCAGCGATGAACACCTGAACTCACCCTCCTAACAGCCCAATCCCTTGTCTATACGCCTTTGTGCGGAGCTGAGCCTTCACCTTAGATATCCCAGGCTGATAATCCTGCCCTCAGGAGCCGAAGATCTCATCTGATATCCGGGGAAATCAATGGAACAATGGGTGGCTGCTCCAAGGAGCCCTGGAGGGAATAAAGGTCACAGCCAACCTTGCAGGGCAGAGGGACAGCTCTGCTGTCACCAGTACCTTCCCAGTAGGGACCAGCACAGACCATTGGGAGTTGCAACCATGCTGACCAGCACAGGGCACTATCTCTGTGCATCTCACTGGCTTGGGGCAGGAGCTGGATTTTTTTAGTTCAGGTAGAATGCAGCAGGAGATCTGCAGGAGGGAGGAAGGGAGGAAGGGACGAAGGAGCAATTGGAAGGGCGGAGACAAATTTTACCTCCAGTGATGAAAGCCACCTTGGGTGCAGTGAGGCTGAGACATTGCCAGGACGATTGCCAGTTAGGCATGTATTAAGCAAATATCTTTCCTTCCTTGCAGTTAGGGCTCCAGTGGAATTGCCTTCTCCTACAATTTACTGGATTGAAAGTGCACAGAGTGACAAAATTACTTTTATTTTAACATCTGCAAAAAAAATCACAAACAGTTGACAATTCAAGAGAAAAAGACTTTTAAAAAATTGATGGTGTTTTTTCTCTATCCTTGTCAGAAAGTCTTTCAACTTTCCTCTTGGAAAGCAAAGACACGAAGAAGGTGCTGGGAAAAGGATTTCTGCATGGGCACCTGCTGTTATTACTGCAAGCAGTGAGAGGGAGCAAAGGCATCTAGGATTAGTCCCTGAGAAATGGTGATTATCAAGACTTCTTTCTGCTCGTTGGCCTACGTGCCACCTGGTAACAGGATTTGGATGACCCCAGGCAGCTTCTTGGAGAAATGGTCCCATCCCAGTGCTTTACCATATGCCATAGGGTATTCATGGCCGTGAGCATGACTTGTAAGATCAGCCCATTCCTGTATAAGGTTTCCTGCAAATTTGATGTAATTTAACTAAAAGTAATACGTGCAAGACTCATGCTCAGCTCATATTCTAACCAAAATAAAAAGGGGTGAAGAAATGCAATGAGCAGAAGGCATGTGATGTCCTCAAAGCCAAAGGACTTGGTCTCTCTTGGAGGTCCCTCCTGCCATCGTTCTCTGACCACTCCACAGGTCTCCATGGGTCCAAGCCAGAGGGACCAGGCTCTGCTCTGGAATCCACCCCTGCCCGGCTCAGCTGGCCCGAAAGGCAGCTGGGAGCGAGGCCGGACACTCCCTGCAATAACGGCTCCTTCCAAGAGCCTCCAGCCCCGCCAGCACGCGGGATGCAGCCAAGTGCTCTCTCCTGCCAGGATGTCACAGGACTGGTGAGTCACGGGAGGATCACAAAGGGTTGTTCTCATAATGGAGCTTAATAACAGCCGGTGTGAAGGTAAAAGCACCTGTAAATGAGACTGTACAGAACTTCGCAGCCTTGCAATAACACTGCTGGGCAACTCGAGCTCACAAATCTCTGCACTCACTTAATCCGTGTTTGGTCTTGTTCTCTGCAGTGGCTTTGGGGTTGATGTGTCATTGCCACAAGGACGGGTCGTTCGTAGGACACAGCGAGGAGATCTCGGTGCCCCCGGCACACTGTGTTTGGAGGGGTGAGGAAGAGGAGGCAGCTTGTGCTGCAGTCACTGATGGTCCCCTCTTGCTCTGCCAGACATTAAGCTGCCTGGTGACTCCAAAACATCAGATCCTGCTTTTCACCCGTGGCCTCAGAGACGTGGGCTTTCCCAGGTCTCCAGCACTCCTGTATCTGCTCTCCCAGGCTGCTGCTTTCACTCCAGACTCCGGGCAGGGTGTCCCCTGGCCAGCTGCATTTCTGCACTGCAAAACTCCTCCTTCCTTCCTTCTGTCAGCAAATCCCTCTGTCCTCCCCACCCTGCAGCTTCAGGGAAATTCCCCTTCTCTTTCCCAACATACAAATAACTCACCCAAGCACTGCCACTTCTACCCCTACCCTGTGAGCCAGGCAGGAGGTCCATAAACACCAACAAGATCTCACCAAATAACACTGTCTCTACAACTGCCCCTTCCTCTGCTCACCTGCAGATTTTCCTGCCCATTTGCTGCAGCTGAGGATGCCCCTCGCTCCTCCCCAGCATGCTCAAGGCTGTGTCCCAAGCATCCGGACACTGTCCACGAGATTTGGTCCAAAAGTTGACCTCTCTCTTTGGAGCTCCTCCAAACACACACCCAACACGCGCTCTCTCCCTTTGTTTGTCTCCTGAGCATCGTTGTCATTCGATAATGATCTCAGAGGTGCTAAGCTGATAATCATCTACCTCAGCTACTCTGCACACTTTGTCAGGCACGTTGGTAATGAAAACACAAAGTGTAAAGATATCCCCTTCCCAAGGTAATGGAAAACCTGAGCGGAGATTGACGTTAGAAACAAGATAGGAGGATGGAGAAGCCAAGTAAAAAGGAGTAACATCTGGTTCCGTTTTTCTTTGTGAAATTATCTCACACTGACCAAGCAGTACCTTCTCTGAAGTATATAAATGTTGAAGACACACACACATGGTTGTTATCAAACGGTATTGTGCAAAATTAAATTGGCTACTTTATGGTGAAATGGAGAAGGAAAGCAGGCATTTCAAACACATGCGTGTCTCTCAGCGAGGTCTGGAAGCGATCACGATGCAAGGATGGCTACTTTAAAATATCTACAAATAGTTAGGGCCATTCTACGAGATGAATAAGCTGGGGCTGAATTTAATAAAGTTATCAAGACCATAATAATACAGGGGCCAGTGCCTGAAACTAATAAGTGGTTTGGTGAGCATGAGATAGTTCGTATGTGCAAAGCATTCCTCCAGCACTGACTTGCAAAGGTAAGACCCCGTGCCAAATTCTTCTAACTTCACCAAGATGTGCTAAACCTCTGCCCTTTGGCCAGGCTTAGCCAGCCGGATGAGGGGACATTCAGCACATTTTTGTCGAAGGGGTACTAATAAGTTTGGCACATCCTTCACTGAGTATCACTGGTAGGTCCCCTACTCGAGGCACATGTTTGTCCTTAGCACGTGTGCTCTCCATGCCAGTCGGTAGCACGTTTTAAGAGAAGAATAATAAAAAAAAATCATCACCAAAACTAATCTGTTAAGTCAAATTTTTATCTAATGATTTTCATCAGTAGCTTCAGAGCAGGTTCCTCAGGGCTCCAGCCTTGCCACTCGTCCCCAGCCAGAGCCGTGGGACCTTGCTGGTCCCTGCAGCCGGGCAAGACACGGGGACACTGAGCCGGCAGCTGAACATGGGAGTGGAGGAATGTTCTCCATTGCGTTCTCCAAAAATGAAATTTTCCATTTGTGGAAAATTTCACATCTTGGATTTTTTTTTTCCTCCTAATTCAGAGGAATGTTTCAGATGTGAGAAATTTTCTCTGGACTGGAAATTCCCGTTACCGCACATGTTGAGAGGAAAGTGTTGGGTTTTTCCAGCAGACCAGTGGCAGAGCAGGAAAGAGGGCTTGATTTTCCTGAATTCCATTCCAGAGCTCTGTTCATTGAGCCACACAGCCACTACAAGGCTTTTGTTTGGACAAATCCACATTTCCCACAGAGCTGCAAACCTGGACAAAGGGTGAAGTAACAACCCTACTTTTTTTTTTTAATTTCAGCTTCAGAAGCAGACACCCAAGAGCAGCGTTGGGGCTGGCTTCAGGGAATGCAATTCTCATTTCTTTGAAAATTCTTGTTCTGCCGGTTGGGAGTTTTGTTCAGCGTTTCCCTTCCCAGCTGGTATTGTGGGGCTGAACTTTCTCAAGGTGTTGACTGTGCGGAAAGGAGAAAAAAGAAGGGCAGATTTCATCTAGCTTGGATTTACCTGGGGAGTGATTTTCTTCCAAAGATCCTAATCTGAAACCGCTTCTTCCTGCTCCCCCCTGTAGTAGTTTACAATCTCTGATGCACGTGGGGATGGACTGTGAAGCTGTTAGCACCAAAGGGGCTGGCCAAGTACCCGGGGAAGAGACAAACTGGCATTTGGGCTCACAATTTTATGGCCATGGCTATACCTCAGCACTGTGCTGGGCGTTGCACTCTACCCTGAAAATCATGGCATTTATGTAAAAACCAGTCTGNGATGGGGGTGGCCAAGTACTGGCATTTAGGCTCACAATTTTAAGAATCAAGTTTATTATGGCCATGGCTATGCCTCAGCACTGTGCTGGGTGTTGCACTCTACCCTGAAAATCACGGCATTTATGTAAAAACCAGTCT
>VZTO01026580.1:0-24541 GCA_013400615.1 Syrrhaptes paradoxus
CAGACACAAAGGCTATCATCTTTATTACATTTTATAGATTAAATATATCTGCAGTAGAATCTCTTTTTAAAACACACAAAAGGAAAAAATACATTCTTCATGTACATATGAAATACTGACCACAGAGCAGGGACCATGTACAGTGCAAGGAATGAACACAGCTACACAGACATCACCGCCTGGACAATTATCAGGCTTTTTCTACAGTAAAATCAAAACAAGTCAACATCTCTGCTTCCCAAGAGAAATCCATACCCTCCCCTCCCCTGGCAGGTTGTGGGATTGTGCAGGAAAGGGTTTTGTTTTTTTTTTACTTATTGAAGGTTTTATAAAATCCTTGCATTGCATGAGAAATTATCAAGTGGCACAAGCTTGACCTCTTTTACACATTCATAATTGTAGTACAGTTTTTATTGTGATTGCAGCTCCAAAAATCTGGGGAAAAACAAATCTATATAACCTGGGAAAGAGAAAGGAATGAATCAGACTGATTGTTGCAGTGTCCAGGAAACATGCACCTGTGTGTACACGACATGTACACAAAAGATGGAAGATAGCGAGGTGAGATCGAGCATCTCCTGTTTATTACAAGTCTGGAGTGCTGGCATGGGGTTGCATGTTTCACTTCAGCAGCAAATCTCTAGTGTCTCTCAGTATGGGATGTCGTTCTGGTAATATTGGATCATGTCGTATGTCCTACTCCTAGAGAAGAAAAGCAAAGCCAGAGGTAAGTAAAAGTTTAAAAAACCACTGCACCTATTGTCACAGAAACAAACATCAAGACTCCACAGAAACAAAACACGGGTGAAGGAAATTAGCTGCTAATCAAAACTAGCCCTGCACACTTTGAAGGCATTGTAAGGCCCAGCTACTGTTATGAACAGCATAAAAGATCCCGCTCTTGTTTAGGTAAAAAAACTTATTTCCATGCTTCTCAGTGTGGTAACAGCAGCAGCAGCTTGGATAAGCCAGAAGCACCTCACACTGCACTGGCAGCTTGTTTCAGGAGAAGGAAATAGGTAATAAACGAATTAAGATCATCAGAGCTGCGTGGAGACAGGATCATGTGGAAATAAAACGAATCTGAATTAAAGACAATGCTAATAATGAAAATAAAAGTGCAGGGAAAATAACAGCATTAATAGCAGCGTCTCTGCTGAGTGACTGAATAAACAAATTTAAGCCTCGTTACAGACAACTCAATTATCCGTTACGGGCAGAGCTTACTCACGTCACAGACTAACCCAACCACAGGCAGAGAAGCTCAAGCTTGTCAGAACTAAACTGGCTCTGGGCATTCACACAGCAGTGTGACTGACTTTGGAACCCCACTGCTAACCTAAGGTTCTGAGCGAACACACCAGCAGGCACTAGGAAATCCAACTCAGCTCTAGCAGGGCCGAATCTGAGCCAGTGAGGTTCTCGAGCTGACCCCATACGGAACTACACAAGAGTTTGTGTTATGTATCCCACAAAGTCTGCAGTATCTGGGATAGCAGTAAAACATGCACTTAAGATGTTTAGGTATTAAATTTATTGTATTTGAAGTATTAAATGTAATAAAATTACATTTTACACGTCATTTTGCACAAGATACCAAAAAAAGGTACAGTTGATTGGCTAGCTGGTGATTATGTTGGTTTTTAAATTGCTAATTATCTGATAGAACTGATCATTCCTTTCAGTATACTGAATAGCAGATTGGTTCAAACACCACACTGCCAGTGTTCTGTACTTGAGGCATTTTCCCTAGCCAATATTATACAATAAGTAACATGGTATAGCAAAATTATTAATACGTTAATGTGGGATCAAGTCATGAAGAAAAAAATAGTAGAAAGATTAGAACTCATTTCTAGAGATGAGTAAAATATACTTTTGCACAGAAATAGCAGCTTTGAATTTCAGGAAGATGTTCAGGCAACTTAATGTCTACAAGCAATTATAAAAAAGATTTTGAAAAGTCACTGTAGTTCTGTTTCAGCTTCATTCTTACTCAATGGACCATACATATTGTTTTTTAAGAAACCTCCTTACAAAGTAAAAGGGAACAAGCTGAAGATCAATCTCTCTTCACTCTGACCAGAGGACATGCTATTCCTGTTGCCATGCAGTACCATTCTTTACTATTTATCCCTTTATTCATAGAGGTGACCCTACCCTATATAAAGGAGACATCACAACTAAACATATAACCCTGATAATACCCTTGGCCATGTCCTAACATAGGAGCCAAAACGCTTAACTTTGGGCCAAAGATTCACTCTGACAGAAAATCTATTCTTTATACTAGCCAGCCTTGCTATTGGACTAGCCTGGCCTTAAGCCTTCCTTCCCCCTGTAAAAGGGAGGGGACACGGCATGTTCAGAGACAAAGCTGCTCTCCTGCATTATCTTCCTTTAGCCCCAGGGAGACGACATGCATAGATGCCAAACCTGTTGCTGAGGAAACAATTCTGGATGATCTTGATGATGAAAGTTGCAGCCTCCCGTTCAGTCATGTTGGGGCTGAACCTGTGTCTATGTGCAGAAAATCACAAAAAGCAAGAGTAAAATTAGTGAGGTTTCCTTTGAGCATGATACAAATGCGTCTTTGCACAAGCTCAGCCAGGTGTTGATTTCCCTTGCTGACAAGTACCTGCTTCTTCTGAGACTACCTTGTACAAATTCTGTAAATATTTTAATAAGCACTTGCCACTAGGCTTATAGTGGAGACAGGCTGTGAACTTTTCATCAGTCTAGTGGTAACCCTAGAACAGCAGATCCCTCTTTCTAGGCAGCTGCTGCTTCTAAAATATCTTTGTACCTCGTAGTGCCCTTCAGCTCCAGCCCATCACACTTTATGAATCTGTGCTTATCTTTAGGAAATCGGAGGAAGTTACATGCAGGAAATGCTGAGCTAACTCCGCTCACTCTGGAGCTAACTCTGGAGGCATAAGCCTGAAGGGCTGTTTGACGTGTCACATTAGAGCCTGTATTTGCCTAAGCTGCTGGGTGTTACAACAGCCCCATCCAGTACTGCCTTATCTGTAGAACAAATGTTAAGGTGCTGTTCTTCAGAGTCCAACACCATTTCAGAGGACATCAGACTCTGCAACCCATTATCTCTCAATTAAAGCAGATCTTTCCTTTACAGTCATATTTTGCTAGTCTTACGAATTTAAAGATAATCCATGTACTTGCACAGTCACTGAACAGCTTGAAAAGGCCTCTGGAATTCCTGCTTTCTGAGATATTCTGGGAACAGAAGCTACCATTTTTACAACGTTACGACATTTAAGATACGTCAGTAGCACGACACCTATACTCGCTGCTCAAGTTGTGACATACACATTCTGTGAAGAATATCTGAACATTTTCCAGTTCATACACATGCTGACTTACTTCAGCAGCTTGATTGTTTGCCCTCGGAAACAGGGCAGCCCTGTATCCAACATTAACGTAACCAGTGAGACGACAGCATCCATGTAAGGCCTAGGGAAAAAAAAGGACAAAAATATTACAACACTCAAACTTCTTCAGCCTTAGTGTGTAAAGCAGGCAAGCTGAATTCAACGAGCTGGGTCACACCTTTTTCTGTAATTAAATCAACACATGTAATCCTCTTACATTTGCTGGTGGAGCTACACCATTGCTTGCAATCTGTCACTTTAACTATGTTTCACTCCTTTATGTTGCACTACTAGATACTCAGAATGCTGCAAGATGAACAGTCTCAAGGAGGACTACACAAAGCAATGCTTTACTAAACAACTTTTCTTTGGCATCAGAAAGGTGAATGAGTTCATCAAAACACGACAAAAGGCTGAAACCAGCACCACCACAGTAACAGATTATCTTCTCATTCCTAAGTACTCCATGCAATTCTTTGTTATATCAGTTCAGCTTCCCTTCCCCTTCCTCTCCTCCCAAGCTATTATTCTACTACTTGGATGACATTTTTGCCTTGACACAAAACTTTTCTCCTGACTGCTCCACTTCAATGAACCAAATTGATCTTCACTCCAAGACAGCCCCTTCTGGGTGTACTAGCTGGAGAAACTTTAGTCTGTAAGATAACATCGATAATACTTTATACTCGCGATAGAATGAGTTTTTATCTAGACTTTACTGTACTGTCCTCCTCCTACCCACATGCAATGTCCTCTTCATACAGATTTCTTAGTGCTCCTGTGTGTTAAAGCAAACCCCGTCTGCCTGGTACAGCGCAAGGTAAAGCTGCAAATCTTCACGGCAACTGGCTGGAAATCACATTTGAAGGGCTGTGCTACCAAAATCCCTGCATATTTTACAAAAGGAAACTAGCACTTTTTCACATCTCCTACTTAATTAACACTAGCTGAAATAGCGATTAATGTGATTGTCCTATTTAGGAAAACAAGAAAGATTTTGATTCTCTTATAGTTTCTTACTGCAAAGTTTTAACACCATACTAAATTGTGTGAGGAAATGTGTGTAACATCACATTTATAAATTGAATATAATATACAAATTTTTCCAACATACGAACAGGAAAAAACCCCACAGAATTAGGCTGTTGCAGAATTATTATTCAGTTGTTTCAAAATTCGCAAGATGAACCAGGACAGCCTGACAGGCTCAGACTCCCTGCAGACAAACGTTTATTATTATTTATCTTCTCATCTGGTTTTGGGCATGAGAGCACTTCCACTTTTGAGCAGCTAGGAACACCTTACCTGACTGCCAGATAGCCTCTGACACACATCTCCATAAACCATTTGAACGGAGTTGCCTCCATTTTTCCTCCCATTATCATCACCATCTCATCAGTCAGCTTAATGTCAGGCTCCCAGCCCAGATTTCCACCAGGTGAACTTTCAAACATGAATCCAAAATCTGTGCACAAAAGATAAGCTGCCTCATAAACATTGTTGGTTATTGTGTGCTGTCAAAGCTTACAGAAGAAAGAAGAGGTGGATTTCACGTATTAATACCTACTTTTTCTACCAACATTTCAGCTCCAACTGGAAAAAAGCTTTGGTGCAGTCTAAGAACACCCAACAAAAGATTAATTCCCATGACGTCAGACTAGACTTAAGAATGATGACATCAAATAAAACCTCCTTGCTGAAATATCTGCGCACTTCCAGAAAAGCAAAGCTAAAGCAGAGGTTACAGCCCCACATATTATGTAAAATTACTTGTCAAATTTAATTCATACTCATACAATGATGAAAGGAACCCAAAGACACATTTATATACTCATACAGATATATACACATACACATGTTTTTGTTAAGTACATATACATGCATAATCCAGACATAGGTGTGTACATTCTTTCCTGAAGCTGGTAAAACTTTGCAAAGCTAAATTTACACAGAAGCAGCCTAAACAAATATACATACAATACTGAAAAAATCCTGTGTATTTACAAACTGTGAAATCAGTATATAGATTGATCTCGAAAGGGAAATGGCTTACTGTCTTCTAGAGCAATACTTTACAGCAAAAGGAAAAGGCAACTACCGAAACATGAATGTGGATTTTACTGACCAATATGAATGATGTGTCCCTTTTTGTCCAGCATGATGTTGCCATTATGCCTGTCTTTGATCTGGAGCAGAAACAGAAGAAGACTGTATGCAGCCATACTGCGGATGAAATTATAGCGAGCCTGTACAAACAAGAAGTTAAAACAAATCAGAAGAACAAAGAATTTAATAACTCTCCATCCCAAGGGCAGATATAGCTGAACAAAGTTTTTTTCATTTTTTCCATTCATGATTAGTTTGAAGCAAGGTTCAATGATATTCTCCATATATCTACAGTTGCAATAACTTCTTTATCTAACTCACTTACAGCTAAAAACAGATTATCAGCATCAGAAACCAGATACAACATTATGGCAGTCATTATCCTATTATTTGTCATTATTTCTTATAGCTAGAATGTTTTGAGTTGAGATTTTGCTCTGCTTGCCAAATGGTATTTTACCTTCTGGAATGCAAGGGTAGACTCGTCTCCATACTGCCTTGTAAAGTAATCATACATCCCAAAGTCTGTCTGCCTGCCCAGCTGGTCACGGGATGTGCAGTCAGGAATGCACTCTATAACACCACACTGAAGGGGAAGAAGAGAAACAGGTCTGTAGAGCATGCTCCCAACATATATTTTGCTCATGGCTCTTGGCAGTCATACAGGTCCCCTGGGAAATGTGGGGAAGCCTACAGATCATGGCATACAGAATTTCTAGTTTATTCATTAAAAAGTATATTCAGTTTTTTAGGATTTCCATGCAACATAAGACAAGATCTGTGACTTTCCACTGACTTGCACAATGTAGTCCCAAAAATCAAACAACAAACATGAATATCCACAGGCAGCAAAAATTCAGAGCTAAAAGCTTTAGTAAAGCAGAAAGCAGGAGAGGAAAGACTTTTTCTCACTGGTACTCCAAATATTTGGCATAAGTAATGTGGGCAGTATATGGTTGCAGTATGGAATTTTTATGTGTGCTGGAGGAGAAGGTATTTTTTAATTAGGAACTATTTTCTACAGCAGTACAGTTAAGTGCCCACTTACCCCAGGAGCTGTGGCCACCACTCTGTATGGAAACACAAAAAGATCCAGGCCTACCAGCTGAAATATGTTCTTGAAGAGATCGATGATTTGTAAAGCTAACATGTCCTGTTATACAAGAAAAAAAAATTGCACAAGTATTACAGGGGTTGGGGTCATAAGTCAGATTACAAAAATGCTCTGAAGAACTCGGAAGTGAACATTAAGTTACCCCAGCAGGTCTGCAGATGTGTGCTTGTGCATGCACTGTGGCTCTGGGGGAAATCAAAAAGGGAAAAGACAAATGCTGTTTAAGTGGGTAGCAAGCACCACTGAAGATTTAACTGCTGACCTATGAAGAACAAACTTTTCCATCACTCTTTGATAGGAGGGCTACTAAGAACTCCAGGGATAATAGCTAGCATTCCCTCTTAATCAAAACCAATCGAGCTTGAATGTACAAGATACCACCTTGGAAACTACTGCTATGTTACCAATAGTTCAATTGAAAAATGAACTCTGAAAAAGAATTTTAAGGAATGGTAAACTGTCTTGAAAAAATGGCCTTTGTTTCCAAACCAGAATTTCTCTAGTGGTACAACACAATTCTCTCCCTCAGTCCATAACTAGCAGAAAAATACTTCTGTACTAAAATTATTTTCTTCTTGCATGTTGTCACCTACAAATCTGTCTTCTAGAACTGCCAAGCCTGATAGCTTTGTACCTGTCTGCAGTCATCGCCCACTTTAAAGATTGCTGCCTGCCAACAGATTTTCTTACTGTCCACCCCTTCTTCTGCACTTTCGTCTATGGAATCAGAACGACAACGCAGACCTGCACAAAGAGTACAAAGCAAAACTCAGACATGGACTTTAACAGTAACTTTCTATCATGACAAGCCCTCTGCACTTACAAACAACATTTCACTGCAGGTGCACTAGAGATACTTCTGCCTTACAAGGTGAATGCCATAAGATACTTCCCTTTGTTTGCTGAAACTGGAACATATCAAAATAGTGTTCACGATTTACCTGACAAATGCCTGAATTGCATTAAGATAGTCAGTTAGAGCATCCCACTAAATTTATTATGAGAAAAAACTGCCAAAACCTCCAGGTTGCTACAGTCCAAAACCCAGGGCAATCAATTTATCTGGTAGACTAAAGTAATTCAACATTTCTTCAAAGTAAGTATATGGCTTGCTTCCTGGGACTTAAAAAAAAAAGGGGGAGGAAGGGAATGGATTTAAGTTTTCAGAATTTTCTTCTCTCTTCCTTTGATTCAGGTTTCATTTCTGAGTCAAACTACTGCAGATAAAGCTCAACACTGAAATAATTTTACTGCAGCAGTACAGGTCTCTAAAAGCAGGTGACTTTACCGGAATTGCTGACTCTAAATTAGTAGTGTCAATGATTAAGATGCAGTTACTGACCTTCTTTTTCAAGCTCACTAACTCCACATCGTTTCACTTTAAATTTGGCCAGGTAGGGTGCTTTTGCGGCACTAAATTTCAATAAAAACAAAGGCGATGATGAGTGCAAGTTAACCAAACAAGAACTCCTAGAAAAATGCATAAATATCATGAATTAACGTAATGGGAGAATATAACAAGAACATGGTACCTCTGCATAGGAGTTCCTGATTTGTAATCAATGTCCAGAACAATAGCTTCAGGATTGCTGGGCAAGTAACAGCCTGCAAAACGGAACAGAGACTGAGAACAAATCCATTGGCTAGTGTGACAGTGCAAGCTGAAGAATAACTGATGTTGGTGTCTAACTTCAGTTTTGAATTAAACAAAATGGTAGAGAAACTGCAGATTACAGTCTATGAGCCACAAAGGATGCAGTATCCTTTGCATTAGTGATTGCTTGCCAGGAACTAACAGAATACAGTCTAGAACGAATACTGCAGAATCTGTACCACAGAAATGTACAGACGTCTAGGACTTGCCCTACAATAGGCTGGAATAAGATGTGGCGGTTTGTCTCGGTGAATTAGGGAGTGACCTTAGCAACCAACTCATGGTAGGAGACTTGAGACCTGTTAGACAGCGATCAGGAAAAGCTTTCATCAAATTCCATTGTAAAGACAGGATTCAGACTGGAAAAATGTATGTTCAAGATTTGTAAAGACCTTCAGACAATGATGTTTCAAGGGAATGCCTGATGGGAGAAAAAGGAGAATGGAAGAAACCGGACAGGCTTCATTCCTGAGATAACGTCTCAAAAGTGCTTCATCTTTTTAAAAGAGGTGGTCCAAAGGAAAAGAGCTTATTTATCTTCCCTCTTCACACATATGCTTCTACTTTTATCCATGATGTGTGTTATCTAACTTGCTCTTGGGCAAGTTCTGATGCACCATATAGAAATTATTGGGTGGGTAAAAATATTTGAATTATTTCAAGAGAGAAAGAATCCAACTGTCACAGAAGAACAGCCACCAGCACCAAAACTGAGCTGCCACTTGCAAAGATTTCAAGATTTGCTTGCAGAACATACAGCACTCATATTGAACGCAAAAAGCTCACTTTATTGTATAATTAAATAACTTCTTACCAGGCTGCACCTTCACCTCAGATAGAGCACTCAAACAAGCTTTTTTTCTTTCATCTCCTTTAGGGAATGGCCTGGAAAGATGAATGATACTTCATTTATCTGCATACTATATATTACTCTATGTACTAGCCTCAAATTTGTCTCGAACCTATACAAACTTCACTAAAAATGTATCTTCCTGTAATGAGAAAGATCTCTTACTGCACCACTTCTAGAGAACTCACAGGCCCAATACCTAACCAGAACATTTGCTATATTAATGAAGGTTGCAGTCTTCACTTTGCAGATTTAACATTGATGTGACCTACAGGTTGTTGACAAACTCAAACAGCACAAGAGATGCAAATGAAATATATGAAGGCTCTTTCTTATACAGAAATTTGAGCATAATTATACTTTTGTAAGCACCACTCTAGTTATACCAACAGAATTTCCCTTGTGGAAGTTATTTTACAATAAGAACATTGCTAACTGGGAAAGGACAAGCCGGCAGAATGCCTACGCAACTACACCCCTAACTGGTCCACGTCCTTAGCATGACTGCAGGTGTCAACTGGATAATTGATAACATGGTTAACAATTAGTAAGTACAATTACCCAATTTGCACAGACACGTGTGCTAACAGCCATCTAGTTAAGTCAGTCACACAACTGCATGCTCGCCTGGTGTAGCGGCATGTGGCTGAAAGGTATTACTTACGCTCTGGTTTTAAGCAATACAGCAGATTACTGAAGCAGCAACATAACACTCAAGATAATGAAGTCATGAGAGATGATACATTTACTCATTTATGCCACCTACAAAGCAAACAGCATCTCCTTTATGTTTTCTTTACATTGGAGATGCAGAAAAACCAGATCCATTGCAAGGCTGGGGTGCGAAATGCAATGCTTGCAAAGCACAGTTATTATCAGTTGCTTAATTATTACTTCACACTAACAAGCAGCAAACTGATTTCATTCTAAATAACAAGATATTCAGATCTTAACCCTCGCTTTTAACTCATCCTACTGGCTGAAAACATCTTAACACACTTAGAAGACACCTAATATTTGATTGTTTCTGTGAGGTGAGTGTCCTTTAGCCTGATGCCCTTGCACTGGTGCTTTGCAAAACTTAATTTTCAAGGAAGCATGTTCCCAGAAATACATTTTATACATCTTTCAAATACTTTCATACTCCAGAGAATGTTTTAAAAGTATGCAATGAAACCACACTTACAGACTCAGAGGTTGTGTGCTGAGCTGCTGCCATCCACTGGCAAGCTTTACAGAAGTTAAATTACATCTCTTATTGCAGTCTTTACAGTCAACAGTGAGAATCTCTCTATGAGAAGGGCTTTCAGTTTTAAGAGCTCAACAATCCAATGTTTATGACATCAAATCTTTCTCCATAACCACAATTTAGGAATTAAGGTAAATGTCTTACATATGCAAAAAGAACTATTGTCTTTATATTACACTGCACAATGAAATCTTTTTGATAAGAGGAAAAGATAATTTAATGGAGTTTCCGCAGAATGTAAACCACTTACCTGAGCTTGAGGTTTCTTTTTTTTTGTGGTTTTTGTTTTGTTTTGGTTGGTTGGTTTTCAACTCCACACCAAATGTTGATAACAAGTTATATATAATATGCAAAAAAATGACAGTCAATCTGGCAGACATACACAGAGAGGTGCTGTCCACCTGCCAGAGTCAAGCTCTGCTCACTGTTCAGGAGAACACTCACAGCATATCCAAAAAGCCAAATCAATGGTGCAGGTGACAACTAGACTGATGGGATTTCATCTAGGACAAGAGCGCAGATTGCTTTAACAACTCCATTGCTCTATCAGGGGACTTTTCTATGGAACCTCCTTCCACTATTACCAGCCACAATGTATTTGATAAAATCAGATTAAAAACTAAAGTTCATGTTTAGAATCATCTGCTTTCAAAGTAAAAAGTTATAGCTGTTTCAGATGGACTGCTAGCTCAAAGCACAAGCTCTGAGATCAGGACAGATACAAATTATCCCTAAAATGAGCTTTTGCATCCTACTGCAAACTCTGAAGCTACATTTAAAAAAAAAAATTTCTTACCATATCAGTAATTTTTTTTCTTGAAAACACTACCCCAATATCCCAAAAAAGCAACTTAGCCTCTTAATCAGGACAGTGGTAATTAACAGAACAAGGAGCCCCGAAAGAGTACAATTTCTGAAGTACAATACTTACTTGATAATGGCTGAAACATTGGTGATTTTATTAAAGAAATCAAATTCCCGTTGGTAGAACTCCTTGGCGGGGCCAGACAACGAGCCAGTTATCTCCTCTACTAGCTGCTCCAGCAGTTCCCCAATGTCAGCTGTACATAAAAAAGTATGTACACATCTGTGTCAGAACCTTATTTCAGAAAGCTAAATAATATGAGTAATGGAAATAACCACCTTCAGATAATATTAAAAAAAGGCTACTGATTCAAACATAGCCACATCTCTTTTGATACACTCTATCAGGTAAAACACTTGTACAGACTGGGCCCCACCTCCACAAATGAAAGTTCTTAGCTAAAAGGATTCCCTTTACCCAAGAGAGAAGCAGGAAGGAGATTTAGTCTGAACAGAGACAAGGAAAGGCATCAAGTTAGATTCTATTTTATAGCACTCACGATCTTTTTGGTGCCCTTCTTCATCCAGGTAGATATTAGTTTTCATGTTCCAGATGAACTGGTGAGCCAAGAGTTGGGATTTGGAAGCTGCCCACAGGATGTATTCTCTGACGTAACCCATCTGCAACCATATCCAGGTCCAGTACAGATCAGAGGTTGTTACAACTCTAGCAAGACTCGGTATTACTGCTTCTAATAGCTATGCTTCGAACTCAAAAATATTTAATGGATGGAAAAAAGACCTCTGCATTCTCATTCGTGTTGCTAAACAGACCTTTGAAGAATGACAGTGTATTTTAACAGGCAGTGAATTGACCTAAACTGTTTTCAGCTTTATTACTGACCTATTCTGTTATTCTAACCAACCTTTTTCCACCTCTGTGCCATTTCCTATCTGTTCTATTTGGATTTCAAACCTCTTTGAGCTTAGGACATCCCCTACGATGTGTACAAGGCACAGTGCAATAGAGACACTGGTCTTGCTTGGCATCACTAAATGCTTCTGTAATACCAGAAATCTAGACATATGGAC
This sequence comes from Syrrhaptes paradoxus, assembly GCA_013400615.1. NCBI lineage: Eukaryota > Metazoa > Chordata > Aves > Pterocliformes > Pteroclidae > Syrrhaptes > Syrrhaptes paradoxus. Next base: position 12,262 of record VZTO01026580.1, read on the forward strand.
TGCACATCTTGGTGGCAAGAACTGCACGTGCTGGCACAGTTCCACTGAAATTCTAGAGAGTAAGAACAAACCTCACAAAAGAAGTTGAAGTGTAGAAGGGAATCCTGCTAATTCCAGAAGCTGCATTCCCTTTCCTCCACTTGCAGCTACCTCTGTACTCGGGAGATGTTTCTAAGTTTGACTGATATCAACAGACAAGATGTCTGATGTCCATGCTCTGCGTTGCAGAGGACACTTATCTACACAAAGTTCTCAATAACCATAAACAGCCACCTGCACTACTGGCTGGGGATGTCTTTACCTGAAAATAACGCACTGACCAGAGCTCACATACCTTGGGGGCAGGTAACAATGATCTCACATTAATAAATTCTGAACTTGGTCATCAAGCTTTACTTATGGCTTCTGCAAGATGAAGATAGGATCCGATCTCATATACATGATGGAGCACAAGACGCCCCTAGATGTCTCTGGTTGACTCCACAGGAAAATGATTAAGGATAGCAATTTAATTTCATACTTGTCTCCTGCAGACCTTCAAAAGCTTTATGCAGACAGAGTCCTCAACTGGGGATTCCCATAACAAAATCTCTTTCCTGACAAATGAGCTATTACAGCCTCTGGTTTCTCAAGTTTACCTGTTCAGAAAAGAGGCGTATCCAGAGCAAGCCAGCCTCTAGAGAAAATTTTTATTCTGTGTGTTAGATACAGGACAATAATAAGCAGCATTAGTTTAAGCTTAAATTTTGTCTGATTTGTAGTTTTAAGTCTGTTCATATGCAGCTGTTTCATATCCTCACCTTGTCATACCGAAGTGCCTGCACAATCTGTGGAATGTAGAATAAAATGGCATCCTGAAAGAGAAAAGATGGCAGGGTTGTTAATGGTTTAGTAGTCAGAAAGGAAGAGAGGTCACATGCAGAGAAAAGTTCCCTTCAGTTAGGTGACTGTATACTACCTCTATTTTAAACTATATCTATGCCACCTCCTCAAATCAAAGTATTTTTCTGTCTAGTTACTCTCTTCAAAAATATAATTAATAATCATGTATTTTACAGTCCTAATAGAAGTCTGACAAGCGTTAAAAATCCAGCCTTCTGCTGCTTTAGAAGAAACACCTTTCCACTGAGAGAAGATTCCAAAGGAACAATTTGAGGAGAGCAGTCTGAAGAATTCAGCTCAGTGTGATTTATGACAGAAGAGCTGCAAGTACACTAGTCAATATTACGTGGGACAATCGGCTTTAACTTTTCATCCCAATATATTCACGTTCTGCAATGTGGTGTGCCCATTTAGCATATTGTGTCTCTCCACAGTATTAAAATGAAGCCTGTGGCCACAGTGACTAAGGCCATGACTTTATTTGGAGTGTTAAGGTTCTCTTGGAACTCATCTTACCGGAGGAAAAGATCGCAAGACTTTAACTCCATACTGAGCTGTCAGAGGATGCGGTGGATACATGCTTGAAAAATAGGAAAGGCCGGTCGGTGGATCTGTTGGTGCCCAGCACAGAACATGGCTGAGCTCAGGCGCATCAGCGTCAATTGTGTGCCAGGTAACCAGGTACTGAAAAAGCAGGTCAGGCACATTAGGAGTCTATAGCACCCAGTAACAGCTGGATAGTACACATCAGACAGTAATGCTATAATCTAGCTTCCTATAGGAAGTATAAATATTCACAAATACCTTTATTGCTTCAGGAACATCACTCACAGCTCCTGGGTCCAACCGAACCAGACGCGTCACTTCTGTTCCAATAGCTTCAGTGTTCTTAAATCTAAGAATAACCAGGAATACAATAACATTATTAGAAAATTTTGACAGCCTCTTCTATTTATGTGAAGATGAGGACAGCAAAAGACAGAAAAGTATATGCTTAACTAACACCTAGTCCAACTATGAAATAATGCACGCTGAGGGACCAATATGCTGTCAAAAGATGATTCAGGAACAACTGGTCCTCATCCAATGCTTTTGTATAAACCACTAGTATTTTAGCCCACTATTAGATTATTGGCTGAAATATACTGTCTGGGATTCTACAGAAACCAGCGTGCAGAATTCTACTTGGCAAAAACTATCACTGTTGTAAGGGGGAAAGAATTTCCTTTCCGTCTCAGAGCCAACTATGCTAATTCTCCTATAATACTTACTAAAGTGCAAGACAATATACAGCTAGAACCTCTCATTCAAAGGTACTTTTAGCACTGTTTAAATGCTATGCCTGCTAATGAGTTAAATGCTATTAAACATGAAACGTTATTTCTTCGGAACAAAACACCATCTAAGTGTTAGCAAAGAATAGGTGGCAGGGAAGGCAGCTGGACTTTACTGGAGCCTGAGACAAACCAGTATATTAAGTAATCCAGTTATTTTCATCTCAAAGGTCTCAACCAGCTGTGAAAGTATGTAAGGGGGCTGTAAACATGAGCAATGGCCATCAGTACTTACAGTGTAAGTACTCACTCAGCTTCTAAGGCAGCAGGAATTACATCAGTTCTTTCTTCTGAAATATCTCACCTGGTAGGCAACTGCACAGCAAGATGAGGAGAAATGCTCCAAGCCAGATTGACATTATCCTTCCACTGCTTCTCACTGAGACTGATATACTTAGACCTCCAGTTCGCTACACTGCTCTCTCCAGTTTGATCCAATTCTAGCTCAGGGGAAGACAGTGGATTGTACCATGTGATTAAGCGTTCAATCTCAGTAGCCTAAGGAAAACAGAAAAAAAAAAAAGCTTTTTTTCTAGACAAAGAAAAACCGCTCCCAATTTCATACTTTAGTTTACATATCCTGCAACATGGGGTCTTAGAAATTCCTGCAGTTTCCCCATTCTTCTGATGACCCACCAGCAAGGAGAGCAGTAATGTTCTTCGCTTCATGTAGTACTTGTGTAGCTGCGTACCTCTGTTAGTCTTCTTAGACATTCCTTGAGAGAAGGATAAAAAAGTTTTCAGTGGCTTTTGTTCAGTATGTTAGATGCTGCTTTCAAACTGTCCACACCTGGCAACATTAACACAAGAACCACAGGACCCTTGTGAATTTAGATCAGAGTAACTTTAGAAAATCAGCATTATACAGCTGCTCTCTGAATATGTGGAGTGCAGCAGGTTAGAGGGATATCAGTGTAGCCAGTATTGCATTCTCTTTAGAAACATGACAGCCTACTGAAAAGAAAGAATATATAGTTTACAACTGTACAAAAACACAGTCCACAATCTAATGTCACACTGCTGCCCCCAAAAAGCACTATGGGCATGTCTGCACAAACACTGCACTTTCCTTACAGAATTTCAATATATCTTGACCTCCAGTCTTACTACTTCTGCACTACAGAATTGAACCTTCTATCAAACAAAACTGGTAATTTCAAAACTTTGCTGCTTGCTACCAGTGAGACTTCTTCCACCCCCTCTGCAGAGTCTGGCACTAGTAATTAAATATCCTGCCAGAAGAACAAAAGCCCAATATTAAAGGTAAATATTGACTTTAAGCAAGATCTGCGTATAAAATAAGCTGTAAAATTGGCTGCAACAAGCTGGTTGTAACAGAAAATACCTGATTTTTTAGATATGGTTGACATGCCACTGGACAAAGGGTAAGTATTTATCCATCCTTGTGTAGCCTGCTGCCGAGATCCAACGTTGATATCCAGGTTGCTCCTGGTGTCTTGGTTATCTACCATTAAACAGAGCACAGATCTGATGTACAATCCAATCAAAGGAACCACAGGCTTTTGAAACGGCACACAAAGGAACTCACCAGGTGGCACAAGTTGGCTGGCTGTCAGATACTTCTTGTCTGAGAACATTGCTGTCCAAAACTTGATCAATATGCTGATATCCTCACGAAGCCTCTTTTCCCCTTGTGTAGGGAACTTTGAGGGACAACTTAAAGGAATCACACAAATATTGTGAAGCTGAACGTATTAGAAAAAAACAAAAGCCACACAAACCTAAAAGTCATAATTCTTGTTCCAACCAGTATCTACAAGGATGAGACTACACATCACTGCATTTTATCCTCATTGCTTTATGTTGTCTGACTGAAGAGTACCAACTTCCTATTACAACTGAAGACTAAGCAGCAGTTTGTCAGCACTGTAGACTCATTTGAAATTTAACATTATGACGTACTGACCTCCTCACATTCACATTCCTATGAATTATATTATTTTCTGTTGCGCCCGTATCAAATGTTGAAATCATCAGAGTCAGTCTGTGTGTATTTTTAAAACAGCAAAGCTGTATTTCAGCCACACACTCTGTAACAGCAATTCTTTAAATGATATAAACCTAGGTACAGTTTTGAGCATTGAATAAAGTCCAAAGTAAGGAAAGAAAAGAACAGAAACATTCCTGAAGGTACTACTTTACAAACCACACATAAAAACTGGAACTTAGATCTAAGCCTCTTTAAGACGGTTTATGAACTACAGAAAAGCACAAGGAAAACAAAAGTTTCTGATAAAATGGGTGAAAAAGGAAACGAAAAAGTTAAATCACTAGAAGGGAAAGACAGCTGCTGCTTTGAAGTATCATGGAAGGTTCAGGAAATCACACACACGCTTTTAGTGAGTAGTTGCAAATAAAAATACCTGAAATAGTCAAAGGCTGTTGAATAAATCTTTTCTCTCAAAACATTTCGAATAGTTGCATTTGGAACCACATCAGCATGCAGCAAAGACAACCCCAGAGTCAGCAACCTAATAAGTAAAGTAGAGAAAGAAAATTTTGGCTTTCCCAAAATGGTAACTAATGCAACACCTACAAACCACAGCTACAGCTCTAACTCCATTCAACTCACTGAAAAGTGCCTGTTTCAGAGCTCTTGTCAAACTGTTCTCATTATCATCAGTCTGTTCCTAAAGCTGTGAGTACTGAAAGTTGAAGCCTTCAAATCACAAAAAGCTAAAACAATTGATGGAGCAAAATTATTCCTGACTGATACACTGACTGGATCCATCATGTAGGCAATTCACTGTATGAAATTATCCCATGAAGTTTTCTGAAGCACCAAAAATTACTTTCAAGGTACAATTAGCTACTTCTGCTTTGAAAACAGAGCTTAGACTCTACATCACTCCAGGCTTTTAAAGGAATTTTCACCACTTGAAATCAAGGACAAGTTATACCTTCTGTTGTGCAGGTTTTTTTCTCCCAATGCTCTACAACCTTATTTCTTCCACCAAGGTTAAAAAAAACCAAAAAATACCACACCACACAAACAAAAACCCAAAAAACGACTACTCACTTAAATCGAGGTCCAATTGCTGCCACATGCCGATTTAAACTGCCTTTCGCTCCTCCAATGTTCAACGAAAGAGACCGCTGGAGCAGGCTGGAGAAGATCTCTATCTGGTCAGAACTGCAGTACTTGGCTATTTCAAATCTCTGCACCAAAAACTGAGAGAGAGACAGGCATGCCATACCTCCTGTGACCTTTTTTCATCTCAACACCCCCTGAAGTCTTTTCTGTTTCAAACACCTTTATCCCCTTCAATTATCATGCTCATCTAAAAAGTGTGTGTCTCCCAGCTTTGAGGCAGAGGGACTGCTATTGTGACCCCAACCCTCTCCCAAATCACGAGAACAAGTAGTGCAGAGCAGCTTAATCACAGCATAACTGCAGCACTGCCATTGGTGGGACATCCCAGAAGCAGCACACACCTCAATCCAGATGTAATGTGGGGTCACCTCTGGCGGACAAGGCCTGGGCTGGCTCTCTTCTGAGGCTGCTAGTGGATCTGCCTCTTTCTGCTCAGCAGAGAACAGGCCAACTTTCTGCTCCACTGTCATTTGCCAGGCTCCTGCCATTTCCCGCATGAACTGTAAAATGGAAGATAACAGGGTTTCTTGTTTCAAGAGCATCTTCTTACATGGGAAGCACAATTTTTCTCCATAGCACACATAAGAATCTAACACTGCAGTGTTAGTGGAGAGGCAGAGGCAGGTCTATACATCCCATCTGAAATAAAACCTTTCCTTCACATCCTAAATTATGACAGGAAGAAAGACTCCCCCAGAAGTTAATCTAGCAACAGAAAGACTAAGGGCAAGAGCAGACAAGTGCTGTATTTTGTTGAAGAGATTGAACTGAAAGATCAGCTGGTGCCATCCATCCTCCTCCTCTACTAAAGATTACTGCTGCAGCACCAGGACAGCGGACACAAGCATATGCCACCTTCTCATGTACTAGAGGACACAGTTTGGCCCGTGAGCACACACAGCTGGTGAAGCACACAACATACAGATGGCACAGAATTCACTTTTGCTGAACCTGCTCTAGGGAGCAGCATCGTCTGGTAGAAAGGAGGCCCAGCAACCAAGTGTGCTTATCTGAGCCCGGCAAAAAGATACAAATAAATTTCCCAGAAGCCTAAGAAAAAAAATGAAACTGGTGTTTAAGAAGTTAAACACTGAAATGTGCATGTAAACTGACTGCAGTCAATTTAGACTGATGATTATCTCCAGCAAGTGAACAGTTATTGCTGACTAACTGGAGCAACCACCAGAGGCAGCTTTCTCAGCTGTGTGNATCCTAACAGATCTCCTTTGCTGTATCATTCCTGTTGCTGAGAAAGATCCATCTCCCACAGTCCACGCTGTGAGGGTGCTCCGCATTCCAACAATCCATGAGCAGAGATTTCCTGGCAGGCTAAGTGATTAACAATGCATTTAACATCCTTAGTTGACACAGATTCACAATAGCTGTGAAACTCCCAAAACTTTCTCTTTTCTTCCCTTGCAAGGGCAGAGAAAGAGTCATTAAACAGCTTCCTACCGGCACTTCTATTCCATTCTTGGCAGCAAGCAGCCACTCCCAGCAAGCAATTGCTGTTTCCATGCCATGTTCATTGAACATTCGCAGGGGTCCCCAACACAGATGATGAAGGAGCTGGGGATCACAGTCTGAAAACAAACATTCACTCAGATCTCTCCAACAGAATAAATGAATGCTTTCACATCAGCATGAACTTGGTGTGCACAGTAATAATCAATTCCTAATAAATAGCTTCTAGTTTAAGAAGGCTTTTCCCCCATATAAGCCTAATTGGAAAAACTCAAAACACAGTTTTGCTTCAAGTTTATGCGTATGAAGTTTGTATACGGATAGTTTTTGTGGTTTATTACTCTCAGCATTCAGAGCCAGACAGCAGAATTCCATTTGTTTTTCATTACCTTTGCTGCTTATTAGCAGTGCAGTCAACTTAAACATGGCCTGGGTGTAAAATTCAGTGTGGCTTGATTCAAGAGCATCGTTCAGTTCTTTGACCATCAGTTTATTCAGGTCAGATGTTCGTCCTGTAGCANGACTAACTGGAGCAACCACCAGAGGCAGCTTTCTCAGCTGTGTGTGAGCTGTCACCACACCATGCTGAGTTGCTTTATTACTATTTCAGATTCATCCCCACCTCACAAACTACAGCTGGTCTAGCCTGTTACAGGAGTAGGACACTTGTAAGCCCACTTTTTACGCAAGGGTACAATGCCAGACAGCAGAGGCTCTGACTGATGAGCAGGGACATTGTTTTCTATTTGTTTTAAAACACCTTTCTATACATTGTGGTAGTTCAGAACCGGATTAATGAGCAGCTCAGGCATCTCATCAAAGTAAATTGAACAGCTGAGATCCTAACAGATCTCCTTTGCTGTATCATTCCTGTTGCTGAGAAAGATCCATCTCCCACAGTCCACGTTGCGAGGGTGCTCCGAATTCCAACAATACATGAGCAGAGATTTCCTGGCAGGCTAAGTGATTAACAATGCATTTAACATCCTTAGTTGACACAGATTCACAATAGCTGTGAAACTCCCAAAACTTTCTCTTTTCTTCCCTTGCAAGGGCAGAGAAAGAGTCATTAAACAGCTTCCTACCGGCACTTCTATTCCATTCTTGGCAGCAAGCAGCCACTCCCAGCAAGCAATTGCTGTTTCCATGCCATGTTCATTGAACATTCGCAGGGGTCCCCAACACAGATGATGAAGGAGCTGGGGATCACAGTCTGAAAACAAACATTCACTCAGATCTCTCCAACAGAATAAATGAATGCTTTCACATCAGCATGAACTTGGTGTGCACAGTAATAATCAATTCCTAATAAATAGCTTCTAGTTTAAGAAGGCTTTTCCCCCATATAAGCCTAATTGGAAAAACTCAAAACACAGTTTTGCTTCAAGTTTATGCGTATGAAGTTTGTATACGGATAGTTTTTGTGGTTTATTACTCTCAGCATTCAGAGCCAGACAGCAGAATTCCATTTGTTTTTCATTACCTTTGCTGCTTATTAGCAGTGCAGTCAACTTAAACATGGCCTGGGTGTAAAATTCAGTGTGGCTTGATTCAAGAGCATCGTTCAGTTCTTTGACCATCAGTTTATTCAGGTCAGATGTTCGTCCTGTAGCATTTGAGAACTGAATCATTCCAGAAACCTGTAAAAAATAATGTGTTTTTCAACAGAGAACAGTATTTTTAGGAATCTAGTTTGGTATTGGTCATGCACTGATTAAGGGACTCCACAGAGACATCTTTTGTTAATACTTTGCTAAATCTTTAGCTTTATCTTCAGTCTAAGAACTCTCTCTGCAAGACCAACAGTAAAGTGATCTGCTTAATTAGCTAAGGAAATTATACCCTTTATCTTGAATGAATTTAACTTTAGACTCTGTGCTTAAAAAACATAGAACTATACAATAGTTTAGGTTGGAAAAGCCTTTCCAGCCATGGCTGAAAATCCATGCCAGAGCTCATGGACGCTCCACACTCACAAGAAATCCTGTACTTACCTCTCCTGCATAGCGGTTGCGCAAGTTAAGAGAAGCCATGAAGTTTGAGTAGTCTTTCTTCACACAAGTAGGTCTTTCAGTTAGCTGGGTTGCCTATAACCAGACCACACACAGGTGTCAGACTGTTCATATCCAACCTTTTGCCCTTTTTCTATTTATACCTTCATGTGTCCTAAGTTTAGTTTTCCTTATGCTTATAAACAGTACCAGGATTGATAAAAATGAAATAAGGAACATATACATTAATTCTATGAATATAGTTTGAAATATATACATATTTGTATATACTTTTTGAAAGACGAAAAAAAGGATAAACAGGGCAAAGCTCAGAGCAAATGGTTGTCACCCGACACTCACCATTACTGTTCTAGAAGGCAGCTCATTTCAGCCTTACACAAAGATACTACTTTCAAATAAATAAAAATCATCTATAGAAAACTCAAAGAGCATTAGATATAGTTCCTTGCTTGTTACTATCTCACTTTTCAGTATTTTATAGAACATGATTGGAAGAGACTTTGATTTGAGATGGAAAGAAATAAGGTATCTTGCTGAGTAACGGTCAAGTGCTATGAAAAATGTGATTTAGAAAAATCTGTATTATGTGGCTATACCAGATGTTAAAAAATTAACACAACAGTTATACAGCTGCACAAACAAACAATAAGAATTGCGCCCAGTACTCACGCCCAGAGTGGTGTTCTGTCTGTTGTAGCCTGCGAAGTGCAAAACACTTTCTGTAGCCATGGCCAGTCCTGTGTGCTGGGACAAACCTGAGACCCAGTTCTGATGCTTGTTTAGGTACTCCTGACCAAAAAAAAGAGTGTTGGAAAACTACTGTATTTTTCAAAACAGTAAAAAACACCACAAAATGTAATTCTAATTTTGAAGATCTGCAAAAATCAAATCACAGAAGCAGGCTCATTACCTGTAGATGAGATTTTGTAACAGAGGGGGCCCATTTCATTGCTTCTTGCAGGATCATCCCACAGCGTGCAGCAAAATCCTTGACTATACTCTAGAATTAGAAAGTGTCAATAAAATCAGTAAAATACAGGACATTTAACAAGAAGCACTGGTTTTAATGGTGTAATAAGTAACATAGGGAGTAAGACAGGTTGCAGCAACATGATACAGTTAAAATTTCCTGTAACAATTGAATGTATCCTTGATAAGCGAAGAACTGTTACCATTCAAGTCAAGTAAAATAATAAGATTCAGAAAAACAAAAATACCAAGTGTCATGTTCTGTTAGAAAAAACTTACCTAGGAAAGTATTAAAAAAAAAAAACCACTAATTTTTCTCCAAGACATTTAAAAAAAAAAATCTTGCATTATTTTGTTGTTTGATAAATCAGAAGACCACCTACCTCCCTAGCTTCATGTGTGTCAGGGACAGTTATTCTATATGGAGCATCAGGAATGTCATAGTACGGCTGGTCCTTGTGAATATCCTAAACAAAACCAATTATCAATTCTCAGTAAGATAAAATTTATTATCACTTAACTTGAACACGACAGGTAGCACTTTCCCCAAATAAGAAGCATCATTTACCAAACCTTTTTGGTAATACTTGCTCTCAAAGTCAATTTGAACAGCTCTAAAAGAGACTTTTTGTATTCCAGTTTGGCTTTCAGTATAATAATTTTAAAAATCCAAAGCCCTCTCCTCAACATTTAGTACAAAAATAAAACTCTATAAAGCATTTCCATCTTCAAAAATACTAATATGTAATAAAGGAATACGGATACACACAGACTGGAAAGAATATAATCTGACATCCATAATTCATAAAACAAAACAAACAGCAAACAAAAAAACAGAAACCCGCCACCAGTTCAACAGTTACAACCCAGAATTGGTAATCCTGTGTTTTATTCTTGATGCTAAATTTGACTTTCTGAACCACATTTGTCAACAACTTTCTAGTGCTAGGTTTACTACCCATTAAATAGGGTTACAAACGCACTTCTTACTTCACAGAATTTAAAATTAAGATTTTAATCAATCTTAGTGATAAAAGCAAAATCAAATTAAGAACTGAAACAAGTACAAAATAAATGCAAAACAAAGAAAAAACCCCTCAGTTCTATGAAAGAAAAAGGAACTTACTGCACTAAGAGACAGGGACAGCGTCTGCAGAATATCTAGCATAGTCTTCAGCACAGTTCCACTCCACAGCAAGTGAGGGAATCTAGAGCAAGACAGGATTCAGAACCATAATAACCATGGAGAGCTGAAGAAGGAAATTATTTTATCAAGAAACTGAACTACTCAAAGAGCTAGCTACATACATCACTAGGTAAGCTCACACCCAACAGAAGTCACAAACTTGCCATGGCTCACAACAGCCTTGAGTACAGAGTAAAATGCTCTCTAAGAGCAAGCTAAGTGGAGCGATTTCATAGGAGTTGAGAGTGCATTTATTTCATGGGCATTTTGTTTTGCTCTATCCTTGAAAAAACTTAGCAGACACAGACATTTTAAGCAGGGCTTTCAGAGACCAGATTAAAAATACTACTGAATGTTTTTTTTTTTTCCCAGTAGAAGTACCAAACAAGAAAGCCACTCGACTGTTGTCATCAATTGCATAAGTACTCACTAAGCAGACAATGTGACAAGAGAACAGGAAAATTAAATCTATACTCACTTGTCTACCAGACCAGATAAGTATTTGTCTGCAACTCTCCTGATCCTCTTGTGAATGTGGTTAAAATTCACCAACAAGAACTGAGCATGTCTCTCCAGCTCTTCTTCGTTCTCCTTAGTTTTAGGCTAAAAAATACACCAAAATGAAGTATGAAGCTCTTAAGGAAAAAGACAAGCACACTTTCATAAACTGAAATGAGAACATTTACACAGATTTAAAATTTTAGTTTCCGTGTAACCTACTTTATCAGCCATCATTGTCAGGAAAGCTTCAAACACCTTATCAGCAACAGCTATCACACACTGCATCATGCCTGAGGAATTGAGAGAAGTGACAGGTTTGAGTATCAGAATTACATTTGCTTTATAAACCATGTTTAACAGTTAAAAAGTGCTTATGTTTACTCAGCCAACATTGAGCCAAACTGTTTCAAAACAAAATGAGCATTATTGGCAAGAATAAATCAACAGCAATCTAGTGAACCCAATTAATTTTGTTATATAGTTGCCTGATTCGTTTTAGTTTCACATGCCTGGAGATAACTTCCTAGTATCTCCAGTCATAAGATAACCTAGACAAGTAATCTTACCAGATTTGTCTTTTTGAATTGCTTTATCCTCAAAATAGCAAAACATGACTTGGAAGCGGTCTTGGTCAGTTGAACGCAACACCCTAGGGAAAGAAGAGTTTTGTGGGCTGGGTTGTTCTGGGCTTTTTGTTTCCTTTTTTTCCTCTTTTCTTTTAAACATCTTCAGCACAAATATACGTACTGTAACGCCACAGCATGCACCACACACATACAGTAATTGTTCATTTCAGGATAATCTTAAGTCTCTAGTA
>VZTO01026581.1:0-19897 GCA_013400615.1 Syrrhaptes paradoxus
TGCTCAGAACCAGCAACAAGGCAGGACCCTGGCCTTCTAGCACAGAGAAGGATTTTGCACCTAGAGGTTATTCCCCTTCAACTGCTGATGGCACCTCAGGAATTACGGACTGCTGTTAATGTGACAGAGCGTCCTGACGAACACAGGCACAGCCAACTCCCCCACACCCCGATATTAAATCAAATCCAGTGCTTTGGAGAACGCAATCTCAACCAAACCATCCACCATCCACTCCAAAAAGAGAGTTCTGCACCAGAAAAGCAAACATGAACCTGTTCCAGCAGATTCTCTAGATCCTCAGCGAGGTTCACACTAATTAACATTTAGCTCTTACAGACACCTATCCATCTTTACCATTTTGGGCTGAGGAACATCTGAGAGCCATCACCACTGGCCATTTAAACTTCTTCAGAGGTCATCCTTCCAGTGGCTGAGCACACATTGGACGAATTGAAAACCATCAGCCCCTATTATAAGACCATCTGTCTCCTCCTTATTCTCATTATTCCCATCTTCTCCCTGGCTTTCATGTGCTGAAACAGTCATCGCCTCTCACCGTTAATGGCCATTTTACAGCAATCACTTCTACTGAAACACATATAAAGCATGCTTGAGAATATTTTAAATACTTAACCGACACTCACCAGAAATTCACCGATTGTTACAACACTGGCACCACAGGTGTTGGTGGGAGGGGACGGGGATTCATTTCTACTGTAGTGTCATTATTTTAAATTAATTTGGTTCATCGCCCTTCTTCAGAGAAAGCTTTTTATCCTGAAACTCTTCTGGCCCAGCTAGCCATTACCTGCCATTGACGTATCTATTTAGAATCAAGCTCTTTCGAAACCCAGCAAATCTTATACTACTTTACAACATGACTCTTTCTTTCTAGGTTATTTTCTCCTGCGTTAAACCCTGCTAACCTTGTGTTTTGCTGCTTCTTGCGGGAGAAGTGTTCACTGTAACAGATACAGTAAAAGTACTTCAATAAACGGGGCAGAAGAGTATTAGTCACTCAGGCTGACAGAATAATACTCACCCAAGTGAAACAGCAAATCCAGCTGAGTACCGAAGGAGGCTCAGCAGAAGCACAAAGACCGAACAGCATTCCTGTCGGTCAGCTCACAGTCCTCAGGCACCACAGAACGTAGCATCCTCCCCCAAGAAATCCTGCCACACCAACCCCAGCGATCACATTTATGCAAATAAACAATTGGATCTGTTAGATCACTACTGAAGCACAACAAACCACAAAAATACCTCAACAGTGTCTTGAAAGGTTTGTCTTTTAAAGGAAATGCATGTTAATTAACTGAGCTTCATTCACAGAATCATAGAATGGGTTGGGTTGGAAGGGACCTTAGAGATCGTCTCGTTCCAGCCCCCTGCCACGGGCACGGACACCTCCCTTCTTTTGGCAAAAAAACCTACAAAAAACTTTCCACCTCAAATGCTCCTCTCTGCTGCTGTCCTGTACTTGTTTTGGGCTACGTATCAGGATGCATGGCAACTCAAGAAACCTGACATGATCTACATGAAAGCTCCCCGAAAGGACACAGCCCAGCTCTGCACAGCCTCTTCTCCTGCATTATGACCTCTGCCAGGTCTGCAGTCAACTCTGGCCCTGATGAGCTTGAGGCTTCCAATTTCCCTTTACTCCATGACCTGCCCTCCCACCTCTTTCTGAAGCTCCAACAGTCAGGATCCCCTCTTGCATGCACACACACCCCCTATTTTCATTATTTCCTGGGCCAGCCACTTCTCCCCCACACCTTTGTGAGCGTTTTGGACAGTCTGGATCACTTTTTTTCAGATTGAAGTAAGTTTTCCCTTGATTATCTCCCTTCATTCAACAGCAGCGGGAACGAAGCACCATAAACACAGAGAAGCCTTGATAAGAGCAGGTGATGTATACCAAACGCTTCTGCTGAACGGCTTTTCCAACACTGCTCCTAGAGCACATTTCGCTGTGCCACCAACAGCAGCTGTCTCGTTACTCACAGAAATCGGGTCATTTTGGGAGCGAGGAGTTCCGCGCTGTCATGATTCACCCAAAGCAGCAGCACAAATTTCTTTTTCAGTCGTTACAGCAGCACAGGAATCCTGCCTGCATGTACACCCAGCATGCTCACGCTACCTTACGGTTCTCCTTTCAGATTCACTGAGAGCCAGATTCCTTAAAGCTGGTGGGAGGAGGAGGAAAAGAGGAGAGAGGAGCGGGGTGTGAGAGAGACAGCTACACAGACAGTGAAGAGGGGGGAGGAGGAGGAGGTGCCAGAGCAGAGATTCCCCTGCAGCCTGTGGTGAAGAGCATGGTGAGGAACATTTTCCCCCTGTAGCCCATGGAGAGCAGAGCTTGCCTGCAGCTTATTGAGATGTAGCCCTTGGAGGACCCCACGTTGGAAGTGGTGGCTGTGCCTGAAGGGGCTGTGAGTTTCATTGAAGAAACCCACGCTGGAGCAGTTAGTGGAGAACTGCGTCCCCTGAGTCTGTTTCTTGCCTGTGACCATAAGTGGTGAGTGAACCCTCTCTGTCCTTGCCTCAGTCCATGAAGTTTTTAACAAGAGGTTGTGTGGTGGCCTTTAAACCACGACTGCCAGTTAAAATGTATTGTAATTTGTCCTAGGATGAAAGGTCAGGTTGTACTAATACAGACACCCACATAGGGACTTCTACCTCCATTGAGTTGTGCTGGAAAACAGCTGCATTAGATCCACTCAGGAAGCACTGTGCAACTATTATGGCTTTTAAATGGTGTTCCAGTGACAGAAATNGAGGAGGAGGAGGAAAAGAAAGAGACCCAGACTAACATTTTCTGCCCAGAATTTTCCAGTTAAAGTGGTTTCATGTGAGTCAGCACTAACACTCAGGAATTCACTACTGCATAAAATAACATGACAGAGGATGGACTTTATCCTGTGAATCAAATGTATTCATCAGTAGATATAATGCAAGTTTACTACGAGGACGGCTCCTCTCCATTTTTCCTATTTGCTGCTGTGGAAGATATGAATTATAATGACTCAATAACAGCTCATTGAGGATTCCCTTCATGTATTGCATTTTTATTGTACCCAGCTTACAAGTGATTGTGGTTGGATGTGTGATTTATTTGAACTAACGTACAACTCTGTAATGGAAACCTGAGGTCAGTTTGTGATGTCTGAAGAAATTATAATTCAAATTAATATTGATTGGGAGTTAGTAGTCCCAGCTGTGTCTTGTTCACCACCATAAAGCAGTCACTGCCACATCGCTGCTAGAATCCAACATCAGAATTATCCTCTCCCTGGGTCACAGGTAGCACAAACCCTCCCAAAAGGGGAGTCAGGACTATTCGCTCTTTTCAAGGAGAGCATCTAATTATATTAATGGATGTTTGTTCTTGGTGAGCTTGATGGTTCCAGGAATTGATAACAGAATCTGCTGCCTTCCTTCTTGAGATCAGTTAGCCCCTATATAGTCCCCATTTCTTACAGCAGCAACCTCTTCTACAGGAGCCTGACACACCCTTCAGTTTAGATCTTATTTTCCACCAGCCAAGTCCCAAATTAAGAGGCAGCACCAGCAAGCCTCTCTAACAGCCTTGATATTTTCCTAGTACAGGAATTAGAGACTTGGTTTTTACAATTTCTCCAGCTGGAAAACATTTGCACTCCTACCTCCTGCTTGCCAGCAGGTTCTAGTAAGCTTAGAAGATGGGGATAAAACTATTTTTAAATATATCATTATGGTGGGTTAGAGAAGAGGAAAGTAAAGATGATTAATGATGCAGACAAATCTCTCTTTTAAAAGGGAACAGCAAGCACTGTTCCTAGGACAGTTCACATGCATCAGGCAACGATTCTTTAGTACAAAATGCCTAGGTAATGCTCACCGGGCAACCAATGATCTACAACAACATCAGGTTTCGCCTTACACATCCTTCTTCTCTAGTTTCAATAATTCTGTGCTCCTCTCCACTTAATCACTCAGTTGAAGCAGTAGGGACACAGGATAGCTCCATTCCAGCCTGCTCGACAGGTTAAGGAACAGGAGCTGTTGGGTTAAAAATCCTTGTGGTTGAGGAGGAACTGAGCTGTAGGATGCTCTATATGAACCCCTTGTTTCTTGTTAGAAGACGGCCACCACCAGGTATTTCAAGTGAAGGCAGCGCTGCCAAGGTGAGTTAGACCCTGCTTAGCCAGGTGGGCTCTGATCAGATCAGGTTTCTCATCAGTCCTCCCAAAGATGCAAAAAAGCTTGAGTAGGAGACAGGCATACAGCTCTCCAGGTCAACAAATTTTTAAAAAGCAGGCTCTCAGAGAGTCTAGTGGCCTAAAATGGAGGTTCCCAATCATTTCAGGACTACATTGAGATTAAGATAAGCCCAAATGAGAACATAAATGGAATTCTGGCTGTAGTCCCTGGGCAGAAAGGTGTAGTGTCTGCCCTAGGATTTCTTACCTTTCCTTAGTCCTGACATTTGACTCTGCTGCAATGCTTCTGAAATGGCATGGCTCACGATTTGGCTCACTGGTACCTCAACATCAGAATCCTCTCCAAAGAATCCCAACAGCATCCTGGAGCTCTCAGAGGAGAGGGCAACGACGGTGCAAGGTTCAGTAACTCACCCTGCCTGCCCGTGTGCTTGGGTGGGTGTCACACCGATCCTAGAGCTCTACTGTCCATACGTGCATCAGGTTTAATCTTCACGTGTTTCACAGAACTGAACTACAAATTGTTGCTACACAGTGAGAAAACCAAGAACTATTTGACTATTTAACATGTAAAACCTCAAACCTTACAGTTCTTCACCCTAGGAAATTATCACGCTTGTGCAAATCAGAATTCTAGTCTCATGGCTACTTTTCTCTGCTGCTAAGTGCCTTGTGCAGTAGCAGGGCAGAAACCTCCTAAATTTCACAGACTTCGTTTTAACATTGCCTACTTATGTCACTTGGTGCAAATCACTTGCAAAACATTGGTCCCAAAAAAAGAGTTATTTTAACTTCTGTTCTTTCAACTAATTCCTTAATTTTTAATCACCCAGTACAAGGTTTCTCATAATGATTTTTATGTGTTGACCTCTGAGGGAAAAAAAAAACAAACATTCATCTGCTTGATCAATGTTGTTTCAAGTGTTCTGATTGTCTCCTACTCTGAGTGAACATCAAGCTAGATTTCTGTTACATAATTCACACATCTAAAGTAATCGTGAATATTCAAAAGCATAATGCAGGCTGACAGGAAAGGCAGAAAGACTGCAGTATGAACAATCCACGTATTCTATCTTCTTACCAAATAAAACTGGATAAAGCGAACAGTTAAACCCTAAAAGGCAGCGCATTCAGCATGCACTAAATAGACCCTGCTTTCATGTAACGCTGCTTCTGGAGCGGAGTCACTGCAGAAGAAATCCAGCGAGACAACTGAGGAATGGAAAGTATGAGAGATCAGAACCTGTCTGACCTGTAACCATGGAAATCATTCATGGATTTCCAAGCTACACTCTCAAGGAGAGCTGTGACATCTCACACGTCACAGAAGCCATTGTGGGCTGTGCAAGGGGGCTCGGACCTTGGCACAGCACCCAGCCCTGATGCACAAGGAACCACTTCACCTCGTATGCTCAGGAGCTCTTGGGTTATGCAGGCAGACTATGGATGTGCCCATTGCTCAGAAAAACATACGGGTGATGATTAGAGTTTTAATCAATTCTTGTTGGAGCTCTAGGTCTGTGAAAAAATAAATTCTAGAGCGTGTCAGACATGAAGAACTTGAAGTTGTGAGTCAAATGACCCCAAATTTGGGATCCTAAGGCAAGCTGGTTCACCCATCTGGCACATCAGATATCGTGATAATCCTGACAAACACATGGATCTTCGAGCACTGAGCTCATGGATGTGATTGATCCTATAGCTTTTAACAGGACACAGTACCAATAAAGCACCTGGAGCAGGTACGCACACAACTGCTTTGGGGCATTTAGAGGCATGTTTGAGAGCCCAGATCCAGTTCCCACCGTATTGGTAGGGGACCACAGATTTTTGTTCCAGTGGGATGAATGCACACAGCAACCCTTCCATCTTTTCTAACGTGCTCTTCACACGCCCTCTCACCTTTCCCCTGTGTCCATTTTGTGTGTCCATCACTTCTCAGGCCACCAATTTCCTCTGTCCTTTTACCCTATGCTCCATTTCCCCCACTCTCTCCCTGTGTATTCCTTTCCTCCTCTATTTTTTTCCCCATTTCTCCATTATGGGATTTGCATGTCTCAGTGCACCAATACTGTCATACTTGTACCCCAGATTAAATGCCAAAATAGAAACAACCAACAATTCAGATGCCTGTGCTTACTTTTACATCTGATACTCAACATAATCCAGTAACGCTGGACAGGAGTGTTCTCCTGGTACCTACAGCAATATTACCAAACAGTCATAACTCAAATGTACATTAGCCAGAAGATCAAAGACTATAACCACCCACTTTCCATATTAACCTTCTGGCTGGCTGTTTCAGGAAGCAGACATCGTGATGGGAGTGTCTAGATTCAGTATTTCAAGGGGGATAGCTCCATGCAAAAAGACATGAAAAGCAGCAGAACCAAGGAGTGTCTCAGGGGCAGCAGAACTCAGATATCCCTACAGTGCGTACCCAGAATAAAGCGTCTGCTTCAGGTATGGAGCTCTAACGAAAAACCCATTAGTTTAATAAAGAGGGAATTTTATTTGGGGAGGGTGGGTTGCAAAGGGAAAGTCCCAATACAGCCTATTTGGCTTTTCCTTGCTTAATCATGATGCACCGCTTACTGATAATGATATCATAATGATGAAAAGAAAAATACTTTAAGCAATCCCAAACCACAGACAATGGCTGAGGGGCTTAGAAGATCCTCTTCCACATGCCCACCACTTCATGGTATTCCTTAGCTGAGATTTCACAGCACTGGCCTAAAATACCTTAGGAGAAAGCAGCTGAAGAAGAAAGTACTAACTGCATTAGTCTGTGTTGTCCTTTAAAAGAGAGGCATTCATTTATAGTCTGTAGAAAATTTCAGCCCCTAAATCTGAAAATCCCTGAAACTTTGATTTTTAGAAAAGCTGAAGTTCCAATAGCTTTCATGTCTAAACATCAGAAACAATTTCATCTTAAAAACAGGATAAAAATTAATGAAGTGTGCTGAATCTTTTTACAAAGTAGAAAAATAAGAACAAATCTTTGAGGAGAGGCGTCGCATAAATCCCTGCTCCTGCACAGAAATGTGGGAAGATGATTAATTCCACGAGCAGCACAAGAGAACAGGAACAGAATAAAAGAGGTGGCTGAAAATGAAAAAAGGCTGAGGAAACTGCAAAGACAAAAGACCCTTATTTAAATTGCTCAGGTTCAACAATAAGTAGTGTCTGACAGTTTGTCAATAAGTGTGAGAAACTCACTCAAAGGAGGAGAAATGTGAGGACTTCTGACATCGCCACAAACAAAAGCTGGTAACAGCCAAATCATTCCATATTTTCCATACATTTCAAAGGGCTTCCGCATCAAACGGGAAGGTGCTCTGCAGGTGGTAATTTCATCAGCAATTAACTGCTCAGTTCTGGCTATTCATTTGGTTCAGACTCAACACCAAGCCTTTACATTCCTTCTAACACAGAGAAAGTGATTTCTCAGCCCAGTGCCCAGACTCCCACCGATTGCTCTCCAACTGCTGTTCCACATTATTCCAGACACCAGGAGGCAAAGGGAACAGGAAGCTCAAGGCAACACCAGCAGCAACAGAGCTCTCCTCTCCATGTTCCTCTACACCTACCACATGCAAGAACAAACCACAAAAATCCCCACAAGCGGCCAGCACTGCAGTCTGGAAAGGCAGGAGTGCTTCAGCTGCTTAATGGCACTTAATTAAAACGGTGTGCTTGGGTACAGTCCTTAAATCACTTTTCTAATTAGGAAATGCACTCTGGCCCAGGTCGCGAGCTGTGCAACGCCAGCAGGGGACTGAACCAGCTTTGAGTCAAGTGCACTAGAGATTAGTCTCGTTATTCAGCAACGGTCTCTCAATCAGAACAAAAACTCCTCCCGAAAACACGCACCTAGCGAAGGAAAGGGTCCAGGAACCAGTACTGAACAGCACACGGAGTGCTGGGTTAATCTCATCACATTGCTGTTGCTTTGTCCTGGCAAGCTGTTTAACAAAACACACAGCAGCGATAAAATAATTGACTCCCTCTCCTACTACAGAAGATAATTAAGATTTGTTTGGTAGAACAAAAGACAAATTAGGGTTGAAAAAAAGTCAACATAATTTTAAGTGGTTTTTTGACAGCTGGAGAGAGTGAGTATTAAAATGGATTAAATGCAATTATCCTAGTTACTTTTTCTCTGTTGATTCAGAAAATGACAAGGAGCTGATGAACTTTAGGACAAGATACAGCATCAGTTTGGAGCAAACTGCTTTTTTTTCAAGCATGTAATGAACAAGCCACAGTTTTGCTTCACCAACAAGCAGCCAAAGGTGATGAAGCACTACCCAAAAAGCAGATCAAGCCTGACAGAAGTGAGAGAAATGCCCTGATGTTCCAGGTTAGCAACAGACTAATCTGAAATGGATTAAACAGCGCACAGTCTTTTTAAAATAAAGAATTAAAAAGTCCCCCCACTGGTTTGGAAATAGGAGTGTACCAGCAAGTCTCTTGATTTAGCTGGGACCCAGATTCTTCATCTCCTTTCACTTATCAAGTCTTGGACCCTGATTTTGAGCACTGACATCTCATAAGGACTTCAAATAATAGTTCGTACACCAGCACTCCTGAAAATCTGTATGTAAAAGAGACACATGCACAGCCTTCTCTCCTACCAAAGCAACAGCTTCTACAACAAAGCAGCCATGGCCATGAGTCACTGTATCACTGCCTGCAAAGCCTCATCCTTTAAAAATTCTCAGTATTTTCTGTTCTTGATCCCCATGCTCCTCTCTCCAGTTCTACAGAGTAACTGTCAAATGTACCTTTCCCCCCCCCCCCCCTTTTTATTTTTGTTATTTCTGGTCTTCTCAAACTTCCTCAGGGGAAAGATTTAACAGACTAAACAGGTAAACTTCACGCTGGTTTAAGCTAATACGATGTATTTTACAGGCATAAGGTTCAGCACAAGTAACTGGATCACTTGAGGTCATCATCACCCCAGTACAGACCCCGGACACAGCAAGAACGCATTCCACATGCACAAGACCTGACAACATTTTGATTTTGCATAAAACACATCTTCAGGATGTTTCCAGTTCTGATGCCTGCTAATGGTTATGACATATAACAAGTGACAGAAGTGTCCAGACAAAACCACATCTTTTTGTCACAAGTTTTCACACTCTCTAATTCCGCACAAGGCTAAAGCATTGCTGTCTGCTTATCCTAGTAAATGAAAAGCCAAAATGTACGCAGAGGTTTCCAGGTGTCTCACAGAAAGAAGAAGAAAAAGGAAAATAAAAATTGCTCTGCACATTCTAAGCATGGGCACATTGCTGAATGACAAAGGCTTTTTCTTCCTCTTATCTTTTAACAAAAATCCCCTGAAGAGCTGTACGCCAGCTCATTACTAACTTCTGTGCATGAATTCATAAACAGTTTCAGGTAGCTCAGTTCAAAACATTTCTACTTTTGGTATTAAGTCTCAATGGCATTTGAACAGAAGGGAAAAATCAGATTTTAGGCTTCATTTCAAGATTATGATTTAATTGAGGACTTTTATTTTTTTTTGGCCAAAGATATGGGGAAGAACTAGAACATGATAAAACAAGACACATGAAAATACCAAGCTGCCTCCAGATCACAAGTAGGTGAAATAATGCCTACAGAGATAGTGCTTATGAAAAGGAAGGTCAATGGGAAACTGGTTTACAACAATTAACAAGTTGTCAAACGCCCATGTTATCTTTTAAAAGACAAGTTATTTTATCCCTCAAGAAAATATCCCTCAGCAAAATATCTCAGCAGAGTACAGCATGCCTTTCCCTGTGTCCAAAAGGCGAGGGGAATTACCAGATTTTCTCCCGACTGCAGGAAAGCCTGCAGCCCGGTGATGAGCCCCCTGTGCCCTGTACTGTGCAGCTCAGACACGCAGGAACAGAGCGCAGGGGACCATACAAAGGGAGATGTCTCAGCACAACCAGATCTATAGCATGACAAGGCTTTCTAAAAAGGTCTCACAGATGCAAGAACGAGATTATAGCAGAAGGGGAACTATAAAGTTACTGAGCCTTATTTGCAGCCTAAGCACAAGTCACAAAATTTTACCATACCTAGATGCAAGTATGAATACTTTAAAGGAGAACACTAAAAAACCTGGGGTCAAACCCCTTTGTTTGCACACCAGGAGGCACATATGGACACGGCAAACCATGCAGTCATAGCCAGACAGAAGAAACATCACACACAGCTCTCCCGTATCTCTGCCAGGAACAAGAGTAAGTTGTGTTGACAAAATAAAACACAACCTGCATATGAAAGAGAGGAACAGCCAGGAAGAGGAGGCACTGGTTAACTGAAGGTACAGCACACACACCAGTATTAAGGTCATTCGCTGAAACATTTTCAGTGAAGAACAGAAGATAACACTGGGTAATGGCTGCGAGAAGCACAAAAAGCCAAAAAAGTAAAACATGAGGCTCCAGGAAGCAGAATGAAAGGCTGGCTGAAAGCGCTGCGGTCCAATGAGCACCCCAAGGAAAGCACGGAGCAAGACGAGATGCAGATACGGATTATCAGTACGCAGCACTGAACTGATACAATTCAGAACATGAACAGAAAAGAGAATTTCTGCCAGCCAAAACTGAAGTCTATGTGAGTGAGGATTCCAGCATATCCGATCTTTTCACCAATACTCTCTGCATTGAAGAGGACTGCTACGAGGAAACTGAAAAGCCTGGTGCTGAGAAACCCTTATACACCAGTTGTTGTCAAAAGATGAAAATAAGCGCTCAGTAACCCTTAGCGCATACATTGTATGTAGCAAAAAGATTAGAAATGCTGAAAACATTCTTCGCGAACAAGAAACACCAACTGAAAACAAGACGGGAGTCAGAGACTGGAAAGGGGCATCACTGATTTCACTGACTCAAAAGATAAAGCTGTATTATCACGCTTGTGCGAGAGCAGTCACGCGTACTGGATTGCCAGTCAACTGCCAGTCACTCTACAACTGGCAATGCGCTGCTTTGGCAAAGGGGTATTAGAACATTTCCTGTTTTAAGACCAAGAACTACAAGAACTACAGTCTTGCTGAGAATTTCTAGGCTGTCTTACCTCAAACATCTCTTGCTCTGTCCTACGTTGATCATCCACGAGATGCTCCAGGTAGGTCAGATTACAGAATTTTTCTAGATAACTACTGTATTGTTTCTGCAGTTGCTCCTCAATCTTCTCATACTCATCCATAAAAGCAGGACTGCAGAGAACAAGCACAAACTACTCAGTGAAATGAAGAATTTTGACACTCAGTGTGTGCAGAATTCTGAACTAAGGATTTCTGGTTTTGCAGCTTCCTTTCCCTGTCTGCTAAACTAATCTAAAAGGACCTTTTGTTTTCAAGGTTCAAGACTACTTCAGGGACTAGAAGTGTAAGACAAAAAAACCTCATTGAGCTATCCTGCAAAAATTCCATCTAGCAAAGCAAAGGTTACTGGGTACCCAGTACCGTTCCTCCAGAGAAGCAGGAAGGCACCCCTTGGGCCCCTTTATTAGGCAGATCTAAGTTAATTATCCTGCTGCTCCAGGACTCCAAAGAGCTAGCTTGTAGCATGGCTGGTAAACCAACTCCTTTGCTGGAGACTTATTTGCTACAAAACTGTGCTGCATCATTACTAACATCACCAGACATGACACCAGTAAGTGGTGATGTCACACTACAGAGTCAAGGGTTACACCCCAAAGAACACTTCTGCTGTTCGATGCTTCACATTCACCCAATTCACCTCCTCCAGAGTGCTACTGATCAAAACATGTATATGAATCAGTGTCATTCCTTCCACCACTCATTTTTCTACTATTTCCTTTTTTTTTTTAATTTTCCAATATGAGGGCAAAAATAGAGCATGATCTTACAGATTGTATCAACCTGAATTAATTAAGGGCAAGAAATCAACCCAGACTGTGAATCTGAACATCTTGATTTTTTGGCAGGCTGTATCACTGCCTGGAGGAACTGATCCTAACAAGGGATGCGTAATGAACTTTTTTAATTGGTGGCTAAGAATGCTAGAAGCCTCTGGGAACAGAGGGAAGGTTTGTACCAGTTGCCATTTTCAGGAGAACAACCTGACACGATCTACGTTTAAAGGCAAAGGAAAAGACAAGACATGCTGCCTGACCATTCTGTACAGCTCAGGCGGCAGTTAAGCAACCCCAACGAATAGCATTCTGGCCACTTCTAACAGCCCTGAAATTCTGATTTCAAATACACGGTAATGGAAAAATCAACAACTACAATCCAGACTGGGCACTTCTAGAGAAGAGAACCTCCTTCTTCCATAGGCCATCATCTTGGTCTCATTACAGATTTCACTCCTCACTGCTCTAAGCATTAGCAACACACAGTTCCATCATCTATGCTAGCACTCATTTATGCAGCAGATAATCAGTTCATAATCTTTACCGAACACTTTGTAGAGTCTGGAGCCTCTTCTGGCTTCTTTCCAGTTCCAATTTTCGTTTTTCAATCTTGGCTTCCAAACTGGCTTCATCCAAAGCCACATTATTCAACATGTCTTTAGTCTTCTGGACTTGTTCCTAAAAGAGAAGGATGGTGAACCATGGCTTGCATGCAATAATTAGAATTATCTCAGATGCTGACCATTCTTCTGTATAATCTCACATCTCAGGTTATCAAATAACTTCATAACAATGAGCTAGAACATAAATTGCCCAGGCAATGAAAATTATCTTAAAGATAAAAGTCACTTTATAAAGAACTTATTCCATCTGCACATCTTCATCCTTTTCTAAGTCTTGTTTCTTCCACCTTTTCAAAATCTGGGAAGCATCCTGAACATTGCAACACGTGCTCCAGGAATCAGGAGGGGGAAGTGGGACTACTCCAGCTTATCACAATGAGCCCAGTACATTCAGTGTGCTCACGCTCAGGAAACCACGAGCATCTTTAGAGCAAGAGAGAAAGAGGACTTCAGACTTGCTGAAATTCCAGCAGTAGCTGTTAAGTGCTACTCAGCTATAATAGATCATTTCATTAACTGGTCCAGAACTAAAACAGCTGAGGTACGTGATATTGATATTTCCCAAGAAGCCAATTGCTCTACTGTGCTGCTGTTAGTTATTAGCACTACTGCCTGGAATAGCAATGCACAGGAACAACATTTAGAATTCATATAGACTGCGAGTGGCAGCAGAAACATCAGGAAAGATCGCCTGGAGTATCTATTGATTATGCATTGGCTGTTTAAATCTCCAGCTCCACTCCTTGTAATTATGCAGCCGGATTGGGTACACTTTGCAGTTAAATAACTTCTAGTAATCACTAGGATTTAATTAACCACAGTGGCTGCGAGTGCAGCTGATGGTGCAGAGACAGGAACCCAAGCTCTGAAGCAAGGGCAGAGTTGCCAAGGTGGGACAGACCTTCTGAAATGAGAACTGTAACAATGCACGGGCATGACACTAATTAGCACAGTGCCAGTTCTTGTCACTCCTTGGCCAGCTCGGCCATCCTGCTTCCAGAGCTCAGCTACACAACTCCAGAGGTACCAGCACATCTTCAGTTGCCAAGAACACCCCTTGCAGCCCTGACTCTGCAAAGTTCACAGGGCTTAGACAATGTTGGTGGGATGTAGATTTCTGTGCTGATTTAGGCAAATTTTATCCCTCCTGTAGAGCCTCTGGAGGGACTACTGGGCTCCTAAGAGAGGCAGGGAACACGACTAAAACGCAGAAGGTTTTTCTGCCATTTTCTCCCATGAGAGAGGCCAAGTGCAGTTCTTCGATGCATCGACTGGAGGAATGTTTCCACATGTTGAACCAACACAGCCATACAGTGCACCAGCCTGAAAGCTGAGCAGGTCCAAACACGTTCTCCCAGGCAGTGCTGCTGACAGCACTGACCCTTTCTGCTGCAAGCTGTGGTTTCTGACAGCTCAGTCACCACTGTGCAGACACCTCCTTCGCTCTGCCAGGAAAGCCAGCAGTGTCAATTAACAGCCTCCTTCGCTTTGAACACCACAGATTGCCCAAATAAACCACGAGGATCACCAGTGACTGTATTCATTACCACCACACCAGGACTCATCACAGGCTGATGTCACCTGAAGACCAAAGTCTGCATTAGGCCATTAACCGAGGTTCAACATTAGCTATTAACTAACCAGCTGCAGCAATGCGTGGTCCAGGCAGCTGGAGGTGATGTGTGCTTTCACACTCTTAACCCTAGGCTGTTGGTAAAAAGTGCTATGTTCTTCTTGCAGGAAAAGAATGATAATTTTGCAATTAAATAAGTATCATTTTGCTTACCAGAACACAGTCAATGGCAATTTTCATTGCCCTCTCAGCCTCATTTATCTCCAAAGGTCTGGCAATAGATTCTGTTCTTGCTTCCTACAAAATAAAAACACACCAATATATTTAAATGCTGCACAAAGGAACTAATACAAACAAAACCGAGGGTGGTCAAGCAATAATATGATCATCTGCAAAATAAATGGAGTAGGATTTACTCACCAAGGCTCAGATGACTTAAAGAACAGGACATGGTGAAAAAGTCAGTTAAGTGAGGCTGGGATTAATGCTGAGCAATTAAGATTTTTTTTTCAAAACAAGATAAATGCTACTGTCTGACCTGCAAGTACTCTTGAACACAGATTTTTGGAAACTGCACTGGTTGTTACATGTTGAGCAAGGTGTGCAACGCAGCACAGAAGATTTCATCATCTTTACAACAAGACCCATGGAAACAACAGCGCAGGTAGATGAGCAGTGTCACAAAAAGTGTGGAGCACCAAGCATCGAGACTCCATCTGCCTCAGGCAGGCAGTGGGCAGCCAGCAGGTGCCTCCTATGCCTGTATGGAAATCAGATGATGCAGATGTATGGGCTCCTCCAGCTCTGATAACCAAGTGGTTCAGAATCCTCATCAAAACAGTGATAGTTTAGGTCCCAAAAGTTGATAAAAAACTCTCTGATCCTCAGCAGTTTTTGGAGCTCAGGGGTATTCAGCATGCACCTGTCTGTGTGATGTCTCACAACACTGACCTGGTCATTATGGGAAAACATTGGATTACTGGTTTGCTACTGGGAGGAGAGGAGGGAGGGTTTTGCAGCTCAATGTCCTTAAAATAATCTTATGTTGGCAAACCATTTGGTAACAGGTAGATAGAGATGAAAATAGCGTCTCTCTAGGGAACATACGAATAAGAATCTAAAAATGCTTTATACACATCGCAACAGGCTGTACCCAGCCTACCGCAGGATGAATTCTGGTAGCAGGTACAACGACTGTGTTAAGTTACCACGCCAGACACTCCAGGCTGCACAGGCAAGTACTAGCAGGGGCAGCCTTGCTCCCTCCCCACCAGCTCCAGCTCAGGGAGGTGCACAGTGAACCCAACCAGGGAGCTCAGCCAGCCAAAAAATCAGCTTTTTCTCCTGAGCTTATTCCTCTGCTGGATCAGTTACCCGAACGAGCCTGCCACATGCTGCATGAAGGCTTTTTTTCTGGCAGAAGAAGAACTATCGTGTTGGGGTTAGTGACAGGAGCTGCATCCATCAGCAGCAGCGACAGCTCACACTGCCTGAAGCACTTGTGGACATCCCCTGTCCACGCAGAAACACAAGCTCCACGCAGCAGAAAGCGAATTTGATGAGAATAAGACGCCAAGAGCCTCCAGAACACATATTCCTGAATAACTCTACAGGCAGACGCTTTTGGAGGAAGACCAGACAAGGATACCGTAGCTCAGCAGCTGTTCTGATGCCACGATGCGTTTAACAAGCTCACCAAACTGCCAGGGGGCTGGCGGGGGCTCTGCCCGGACTCAGCCCATGGCCAGGGCCAGCCTGGCGAAGCCCCTGCCCTGCCAACCGTCCTCGGTTCTTCTGATGGCAACGGCGAGATCTCTGCCACAGAGCAAACATATTTCAAACAGAATAGCTCAGCACGCAGCAGGGGGAAGGAAATTATTTTCCTTCCCACTTTCAAAAGAGATGAAAGAAGCAGCGAGGACCTTCATTTTTAATTATAAACAACTCCCTCACCAACCTCCTTCCAGCAGCCTGGTAAAACGCCCGCAGAACACGCACAGGTCACTGCGGTGGGTGCTGGGCCAGGCAACTGATGGGTTTTACACACACTTCTGAGGATCCACCCTTTCAAGTTGGAATAACTGATACAAGTTTAATGGCTTTTCTTCTTCTGCCTTCCCCCCGTTAGCCATGGGAGTTTCACGTACAGACCACAGTCCTCAGGCAGCAATCCACAGCATTCCCTAGAACTAGGCTCAGTCCTGCACCTGCCTGGAAAAATGTGTCAGGCCAATGAAGAGTAGTGCAAAAGCAGAAATTTGTATTTTCAGACTGCTGAATGAGGGCCAAGCTGGAAAAGGACAAGCTCAGGGCAATTAACCTCCTTGCACCCCGACAGACCAAGAGGAGAATCCCAGTGGACTATCACGGCTTACATTACAATGGAGCATTATATTAATATATAAATGGGAATATATTAAAAAAATAAGTGTATGTAGAGGGTATCAAAGCTGCTGACAAATTTTTAATGGACATTTGTAACAGCTTCCCCGGGTATCTGTCCCTGGGCCACTTCCTGTTATCCTACTAAAACTCTCAATGAGAAAACTTTTTTTTCTTTTTTCAGGAAAGACCATATAACTGGCCATAGAGAAGAGGATTAAAAGGAAGGCAGGTCACATTAGACAAAGATGAAGAAGACACTAGGAACATTTACCTTAAAATACCAGAATTGGTCAATTTAAACATTGTTAAGCCATGAGCAAATTAAAGCAAATGAATTCAGCAAAACCACTTTGACTGTCTCTGACTCCCCACGAGAACACATAAAGCACTTTTCTCCTCCAGCCCAACTCATCCTCACCAGTACTTCTTACCCAACAGAAAATACGCAGTAACACAACAACGGAGATTTGTAAAACCTGGCTTTACACAAAGGCTCTTCTGTTCCTGCTTTTATCTGCGGATACAAACAGGCTGTATACTGGAAGGCAAAAAAAATTTTCTATATTTGTCCAGGTACCAGGTGTTACATTGTCACTGGCTGTACTCACAATTCCTATTGCTCAGAAGCGTGCAAATGAAACGGAGCTGAAAAGTATGGCCTCGTTCATTTTCTTTTAAAGTAATGTACTCTTGGCAATTAGGTGTACTGATCAGAATACACATTATAATACACTAGAGGTTTCCTTTAAATTAACCATTAAAAAGAGAGTTCTCGGGAGAGATGAAAAATATAGAAAAAAATTATCAAGGCAAGAGGGGGTAAGAAGCAGAACAATTTAGGACTATGACTGGTAATTACAAGTTGAGAAAACAAACGTATGTAAAACCAGAGAGATATTCATGACCAAGCTGATTGTTCACCTGCCTCCTGCGCAAAATGTCCAAGAGCTCCCTGGCTATAGCTTTACATGATAAATACTAATTAAAAACCAGGGAAGTCGAGTGTAAAATTATTTTTGATGAACTAAAGCTGACAATTATTAAAGAAAACACACGAAGGCACACAAGAGACACCATTTGCTGGCATTATTTATCCTCCCTGGTTGGAATGGTATTTGGTGCCGCACGGAAGGGTTGAGACTTTAATTCTTCCAGTTTTGAATCCCGCTTTGGCCAAAGCCAACTGGAAGTACTAACAAATTAGTTGGCTGGTTTAGACCCAAAACCTCTCTTTTCTTTGGAAATGAGAATTTCATTACAAAGTAAGAAAGATTTCTAATCCAAGACCAGCTGAGTGCCCAGGCCAGCAGAGCAGAGCACAGCCCAGCAGGACGGTCCCCACAGGACACAGGGAGTTCGCACGGACGCCAGCTCTGCCCAAACTGCACCAATTTTGACACCAAAAGTGAAGATAAATTTCCTTAGAGCAAAGAGCACTGCAGTCACTGCAGGAAACAGCACTGATCTTAAAGCCTTCAAAGTGTTTTTTGACCTCAGATTAAAACCTTCCTCGTTTTTCAGGAGTTGGTAAACCTGAAGTGTTCTCCTCACTGCCACCGTCCGTTGCCTTCAGTCTTAGTCCAGGATGTATTTTACATCCCATACTCCCTGCAAACAGGGGTTTTGCAAATACTGCTGTCTATACAGGCAATAAAACTCTCATTTTGGAGAGTTTATTATTCAGGGGGTTTACTAACACACACCGTGATCACATTTGGCCAATATAGGGAATAGATCATCAGGCATCGTTAAATATGAACAGGGAGGTACAGGAGGGACGTTAAAAATAATCCAGACCTTCTGAAGGAATCCGATACTTCCTAACAGCCTATTTTCCTCCTCAAGAGACTGAAGCTCAAGCTAGCTGAGCATTTTGCTGCTTCCAGGCTCCCATAAAGCTACGCTGCTTTCTCACATGCTCATCTCAGCAGTCCACAAAGGGAATCCATGGAGACATTTCCCTGCTCAGCGATGCAAAGCCCTCACAGGCAGTGTCTGGCCATTCTGACGTGTAAAAAGCATGCCACGAGAAGATTTGAGACAGACAACCAGCTGGAAAGCACAATTTTTCTGCACACCAAAAAGAACCAGAAGGCCTGCCTAGCCGGATAAGAATCAATTTGAACATACGCTTTACGACAGGAGAAACCCCTTACGAATGCTGGCACACAGACAAGAAAGGGAACTCTAAACCTTCCTGACAGGCACGAAATTCCTGCTCCCTCCCCACACACCCCTCCAGGTCCACCGCTCTGCTGGTTCAAGAGCCGATTCCCCTGAATTACCCCCAGCTCACAACCCCCAACACACACTTACTGTTATCTTCCTACATCCTTACAGACCTCACCTTCTGTTTACTTCACCTAAGGTTTCATGGCATTGGTAAAGCCTGGCTTAGCCCCCAGGACTACTGGGTGTCACTCAACGGGTCCTTAGCCTTGGCTTGTGATCTCTCTTCCACAGTCTGGCAAGATGACAAGGATCTTCTCCCTTCTAGCAGAGCAAAAGCGAGGTTTGGGAGTGAATCTTCTCATACAAACAAATAAAAACAAGCACGGCCAGGTGGGAGCTTGCTTTTTGTTTTTTAAAGGAAACAAGAACAGGTCATCAAAAAGGTGAGACACCCCGTCAAGCAAAAGTCTTTTCATCTTCTCCTTTTATCCCCATTCTTCTCTAACAAAATTAGAAATAGATTTTCCTTTCCTTTGAGAACATACAAGAACACTTCAGGAAGGTTTATGATTTCCTTAGGAAAAAAAAGCCACAAAAAAAGAGTATATTTTTCAGCAGCATCTTTCAGACCTCAAAGATGTGCAAAGACATCATGGAAAATTGCAGCAAAGGTAGGAGCACGCATTGTGTGTGCAGCAATACCACCCAAAGAGAGAGTTTCAACTTTTAATTCATCAAGCCTTTGACTTCAGGAAACATTGTCACACAACTCAGGCTTCCATCCCCTGCAAAGCTTAACCAGCAGCAAATGGAGTGGCTGCTGTACTCCAGCGAGAGAAATACCAGGTGGCTCCTTTTTGTCAGGAAAAAAAAAAAAAAGCAAAAGCATTTTAAACAGCTAAAAAAGCTAAAATCATTGTCCTTCTATTAAAGACAGCAATATTTAAAATTTTGACATGGCTTTGTATAATTAAAATTTTTGACACGTGCTTTGTGTCTCACGGAGGAAGGGTAGGAATAATGAACAACCAGAATCTCACCAGATATTCAGAAGA
>VZTO01026581.1:23006-43338 GCA_013400615.1 Syrrhaptes paradoxus
AAAAAAAAAAAAAAAAAAAAAAAAAAAAAAAAAAAAAGTTCAGGGAACATAAAACTACCACGTTTTCAAATTCATTAAAACAGAATCACAGCTGTCGATGCATTTCAGTATATGCAACAGGTTTCAGGACATAAAATGTAATGAAAAAATAAACTATACTGCTCTCCTACCGCCCTTTAACAGCACAATCCCTCTGCCAGTGCAATTTATTGCATGCGTTACTTAGCCATGCAATATCAAAAGAAAATAAGCAATGGAAATCAATAAACTTCACATTAAAAAATAATAAAAGTAACCCTAGATTAATGGCAACTAATTTGATGCCTACAGACAAAGCTCTATTCCCCATAGGATGTCAGAACTAGCAGCACTTCTGCTCCTGCGCACCTGGAACAGGCGGGATGGGCAGGCAGAGGATGCCAACCCTGGGATCTCCTGAGCACCTCACCAAGTCTGGCGAGGATCCAGGGAAGCTGGTGTGAAGTGAAGAGGGGCAATGCCTTACTGCCCTCAACTCCGGCTACTCAGAGAGAGTGGCAGCTCCACTGGCTTCTGTGGGCACTACCAGATGGAAGAACACGACAGCCTTTGGCTCTAAGCCTCTCATCTGATGAGCAAATTTCACACTTCAAGTGTGGGTGCTTACAATTAGAAAAGGAAAACTTGACAAATTTCACTGAACAACTGGTTACCGCACCCTCGTGGCTTTTACCCTGAAAGCTGTTTGCTTTGTTACAGGCTCCGGTCTCAAACTTGTCACACGCTTATGTACCAGACTTGGCATGTAACGCACGAGCCAAAAATGGGTTCTTCAGGTTTAACAAATCACTGAAGAAGGCTGGAACCAGTCCCAAATCATAAGGAACAGAGCATGAAAGTCTCTTCTGCTGCTCTCTGGAGGTTCTCACTGTGCTGTCATAGTGTCACCTTGCACTTTTAGGATACAAACTCAGAGCTAATGAGACAAAAGCAAAGGTCATCTTTCCTCAAACAGGATTTCTTAAAGACAACAAGTTCAAACCATCAAACCCTTTTGCAAAATACAAACTGTGTACCTATAGAAGATTAGTTATCCTCAGCTTGTGCACTCAGTCATTACACCATGAGAAACATGTGCTCCCTACAGCATATAAGAAATACTGTCCTTTTAGAAATTGCACCTTTAAATAATGTTCCATCACAGATTTCTTAATGGGCCCAATGAGGAGTGGCTGCACTGAAGCACTTATCTCTTGATTTTTCATTTCCTGCTTTCAGCACTCTGCACTTGCACAAGTGCCTTTTCTAGGGCCCAGTTCTAAAGTCAGTTGGAGTCCTAAAAGCCTTGATTTAAAGTGATTAAACAATGCCCCATTTCAAACCAATGCTTGAGTACTTTTAAAAAATATAGCCTTATACAGACCTGTACTTGACTTTTTAGTGGAGTTCTTGGAGATGCTGTACGCAGAAAAAAGGGTTTAATGCTCCGAAGCAAACACTTACATGTTAGGCAATATTCATGTGAAAACTATTTCAAAGCCAAGAAATCAAGCAAAGAACACAAGATGAAAAGTGACTGATTAATGGCTTTGTGACAATCCCGTACGTTGAATTAAACTGGCTTATCGCTTCTCTCTCCCTTTTAAAATATCAATGCCTTTCACACTGCTGCCTGCCACGCTAACACATCTAGCGGAAAAGGCAATGTTCCACAGATCATCTGTGCTGTATATCCCCTACCCTTTGAGCCACTTGTGCTCCATCAAACAAGGATCTGGGAGCATTCATCGTCAAGGCACAGAGCCTACTGCTCTTACAGGGTGTGCTTCCTGCAGCTCAGATATCGCAAATCTGAAGATTAGCAAAACAAGGGTTCCCCTTGTTTAAATGTCTATTTTCAGCAAATGAATAACCTCCAGCATTGCAGATAAACCCATTTAACAAAATAATTGAAAGACTTATTGGCAGTGTTTCAGGACACTTCCATGACTTCGTGCAACAGCTTGTGATTTTACAACTAAGCTAAAGAATATGTTCTCTGCTGGCTTGCAAGGGCTGCAATTACTGTAACAGAACTAATGAGCCTTGCACTTGGAAAACTAAGGGCATTAATCATTTAACTTTCAGAATATATCTATCCCCACCACTAAACATAAATATATGATTAGCATTTCCAAACAGCTCTGCAGAGAGTATTTCAGCTTCCTGCTGAAGAGAAAAAGCCAAACTGCTCTCTCAGGCCTATTTAATTTAAGTACTAATATGAGTGGGAAGGAAATGCAAACTTTCACACCCATTCCTTCAACTCAGAGAATATTCATTTTGGATGCAATTGTTAAGATGAACTACTGATACTTTTAAACCCTTTTCCTTTGCAGCAGCCAGCCAACACAAAGTTCTTACTCTCCAGCGTGCACTTACCCTTAGTTCAACTTCTTTGCCAAGTAAGTCGTACAGACTTGCTCCTTTGGAGGTGATTTCGGAAGCTAGCTGCCTGGCTGCCTTCAAGTCAGCAATCTGGAAACACAGCAACAGCACTGATTAGCAAAAGAGAATCCCCAACATCACACACACACAAAAAAATCCACAACAGGTTTTTCCCCGTTTTCATGTTAAAATTGCACAGGAGGTCAGCACAGTGGTCAAAACTCTACGACAGTATTGAAGAAGCTGTCCACTGGAACTGGAGTGAGCCTGTCTCTTGGCTTTAAAATGGCCCAGATGAGGCACCATGTAGACACAGGCTTCTGGGTGAAACCCCAGCCACCTCAGGCCAACAAAAACACCTCCTCAAAACTGTGACTTGGCCAGCTGTTGGCTCATGTGCTGCCCACGGCAAAGGGAAACATCATCTTCTTCCTACGGAAAAGTAAAAAGTACATATACCAAAAGGAAGGTGACTAGTGCATTGCATGGGTAATAAGTATTGATCATCTGCAAGGGTTCTTTCTTGATTTTTTCAGGTGTTTTTTGCAGAGGCACACCAGACTCACACCGCCTGGGGTTCTGTCACTTTTTCAAGAATGGCAGTGTCACTGCCTAACCAGCAGGCATGCCATGGTATAGCTGTAAGAGAATCAAAGACTAAGAACATCAGAACACAGAAGAGGTGTTAAAACCAAGACAAAACAGTAACAGGAATTCCTCTTATTTAACAGTGTTAGGTTTTTTTTTTTAATATCTAAAGATAAAATTTACTTCAAGTGCTTGAACAGCTTTGATGTCTGCCAGGGTAACACAAAGATTTCCCTTTCCTTCAATGCAAAGAGGCTCAAAAACAACTTTCAGGCAGTATCTTGCAAACTCCTCCTGTTGCAACAAGGTTAGTAGATAGAAAATAGTCTTTATTCTGGCCTATTCCAATATGTCTATGATTTCAGCAGCAGCCTAAAACAAAAATAACCAAGTTTGGGCCACTGTTGCCTTGTATTATGCTTCTGGTTGAGAACTCAGAGAAATCAAAACACGACAGCATATAACCTCAACTACAGAAAGAATGAGTTAAAACCATACCTGCTCCCTTGTTCATTCTCTGCTGAAGTTTCAGACAGAAAATCGATTTGCTTTCTGTAAGTCAACACAAAACCCCTCCCCAAACCAAGAGCACAAGCTTTCCTTACTTTTGAGCCAAGATCAAACTTGAACTTGCTGCTGTCTTCCTCGCTCACGTCTGCGTGTTCCACACCCTTGGTATTCATAGCACCATAGAGCACAGAGGTGACCTTTAGCAGTTCCTTCACTGCATAGCCATCTGCCTGGTAAAGCTTCTTAGTGTTGAGCTTTATGTGAGCTTTGGTGGCCTTGGGGAAGAAAGAATGAATTCATTGTGTCACAAAGAATGAAATCCTCATTTACCTCTTCACACTTCACTCAAAAGCTCACTTTGGAGGGCATCATGCTCTGCGTTAGGGAAATAAATCTTCCTGTTTGGAAACACAAGTTTGCCTCATCACATTACTGATGTTTCTAGAAGAAATTTTTCCAAAACGTGCACTTTTCTCATGTCAGAACATTTGCAGATAATTACCAGAAGAAAAAACTCAAACTATCCATTAATTCTTCCCTGCATGAAGATCAGCAAAAACCCTGTGCACCACTTAAATTCAAATTAAGTTTAAGTGGAATGTAAGTGCTGCCCAGGTCTTGTGATGATGCTGCAGAGAGGTACATTTCACCCATAATGAGTTACAAGACTAAGATCAATTATCCTAATTTAACTGTCTTCTCTTCCAGCAGTACCTTCAGAATATTTTATTGTTTCTCTCAAATTTTTCCCTGCTAAGATACTAGCGATTTTATTCCCTTGTCTTCCATCTCTGAAAAGCCCAGACAGACCAGTAAGGAAAAAACCATTAAAAATCATATTATCTTTTTATACTTCCAAATAATAAAGGGGAAAAAAAGAGCATAACAGAAATGATACATCTGTCGTAGAAAGGACACCAATGTTGCTCTTGAAATTCCTGACAAGGTTATATTCTAAACGAACGGCCGCAAGGAGCCGACACTAAACTTCAGGCAAAGCCTTGAGGCAGTCCTCCTGGTGGCATGACTAAACATCAGGCAAACAGAAACGAATCACTGCTTATGGAAACAGAAACTAAGCATGCGAACGACTTAACATCTTCCTTTCAGCATATTTTTAAGACAAAACTTCTGCTAAAATGTTTAGCCTTTGAGAATACTGCGCAGCAGGAAGAATCTATCGGGGTATTGCACAACTTTGGTATTACAGTGTCACTGTAAGCAATCCATGCCCCCCGAAGGCTCTGACAGCACAAGACCGTCAACCTGGGGTAAAAGACTCCAACATTAAACAGTGGGTACAAGTTTTGCCCACGCTGCGCTGAATAATTGACTGCACAAAAATTTCCTGTGAAACTAAAGAGAGAAAGGACTGTATCTCAAACCATGGATTTAGCTCCAGCTTCTCAAAGAACAAAGGAAACAAAGCAAAGAATTGCCAGCCCATGTTTCTTTGTATGCACCTTGTCAAACTTGGTGACTTCACAATCAGATTTCCATTCCCAAGAAGCGTTCACCTCTTGCCTCTCTCACCCCAGGGTCAGCCCAGCAGAGCAAACTGTTGGTGAGAACTCACCTGAAGTGTGAAAAGTGACCTCGAAACTCCCACAAGAAGTTCCTGATGTTGTACACCCTGAGCCAGGGGAATGAGATTTACGGTACAACCAACCCTAATTGCTTTTGAAAATTTTGACCAGTGTGACCTCAGATGAACCAATACAAGAAGCAGAAAGCCAGACATGTTCTCCTTCCTTCCTTTTCAGTAGAAGGAATCTAAAAAACTAATCGTAGAAACAGTAGGTATTAAATTTTAAGAGAAGTAGGTCGTTAAATTGACAGAATCTGTTAAACATCCCCTACACAAAGAAGCCTGATGCACCACATCATAAAGGTTGTTGTTAAAGACAGGAATGCCAATTTCAGTTCTATTAAACCCCAAGAGTGAAAAATCAATGTCTAGTAAAAGGACAAAAAAAAAAAGGTTATTCACTGAAAGACTACTTAAAAAGATTAAAAAATGCACAGACAAGTCCATATATATATATATGTATGTATATATATACATACATATATATATATATATAAAATGGCAGCACTCACTCAGAAGGTAACTTCATGTTTGGAAAGCCTGAGACAGTCACCTGATTTATAACAACTCTAAATAAAGTGTCATTAAAAATCACCTTCCTCTATTCTGAAGATCAGATTATTACAATGCAATAGAAAAGGGAAACAGAAATACACTGCAAAAAAGGCATCAACAGCTGGAAATTTTGCTTTCCTTTAAGATCTGCTTTATTATTATCATAGAGCCAAATTTTGACAGTGTGATGGGGACACAAAGACAGCCCAGAGCTCCCAGTAGAGTGCTCCAGCCATTGGGTTGCAGAGTCATGGCCTTCAGCCTGTCTAGCCCAAACGTTTTGCATTCTTTCCTGTACAACAGCACATTCTCGAGAGGAAGAATGAGGATTGCTCTGATCTCCCTGTCTTGTTTTATACTTCGGCTTGTCTCCTGGGTACTGAAACAGTGGCTCTAAATCTCCCCGGGTTGAAATGGGAATCGAGCACACGATACTTCTTGGAAGCACTCAGCAAGATTATTATTAGCTTCACTTCCTCCCAGCCCACAATGAGTGAATCCCTATGAGTAAGAAGTCAAGCTAAGCAGGCAGGAGAGTTGCATGGATGAGCAAGGAACTCCTGGCAAGGCTCCAAAAGAAGAAGGAAGTATACAGAATGTGGAAAAGGGGACACACCACTTGGGGAGAACACAGGAATGTTGTCAGAGTATGTGTCGAGGAAGCCTAGAGCCCATTTGGAATCAAATCTGGCAAGAGATGTCAAGGACAACAAGAAAGGCTTCTTCAAATACATCAGTAGCAAAAGGAGGACCAGAGAAAACATGGGCACACTGCTGAACGGGGTGGGTGCCCTGGTGAGGAGGGATGCAGAGAAGGCAGAGTTACTGAACACACGGAGATACTGGATGTGATTCTGTGCAACGTGCTCTAGACGACTCTGCTTGAGCAGGGGGGTTGGACTGGACTTCTCCAGAGGTCCCTTCCAACCTCAACTGTTCTGTGATTCTGTGCTTTGCAGACATGACATCAGCTGCTTCTCCCATCACTTCAAAAAAAAAAGAAAGTGTCTGCCTTTTGCAAAAAGTCTGGGACCTTGGTTTGCTAAGTATGTTTTCATGAATGCACTTCTATGAAACTAAACTCAGAGGCTTTTTGCTGCACTCCACTTCAAATTTGCATCCAAGTGGGCTAAAGTAGGAGCCAGGTACTGAGCCACACAGATTAGGGCAGTTCTAGGTGGACAAATTATTTAAAAAAAACCAAAAACACATAAGAAAACCCTGCAGACACNAGATTCCTGCAGACATGTCAGGAATTTCTGGGTCCAAAAAGGAGGCATTTGGCAGGTTCTCAAACTACCAGAAACACAGGGCAAAAAATTAACATATCTGTCTTTTTTTCAGTAAAGGAGAGCAATATCATAGTTGCATTTCATGATGATTAATCCATTCTGATATTCTCTTCTAAGATAAATCTGTCTCTATCAAATCTCACGTCTGGCTACAGATGCATAAAGCTGTTAGCTACTAGAGAAAATAATTCACTGTCCATGGAAGCCAGAGTTATCAAGGAAATGTCTACAAGCTTTTCTCATTCTGAAAATACAGAAAAACTACAATAATCCCCATATTATCTTATAATATTAACCGAGACTAAGTACAGGATGATTAAAGAAATTTCCATTCATTTCATTTTCTGAATTGTATTATGTAATTCTTCAAAACCCTCAGGATTTCTTACATGAAATCAGCTATTAAAAGGAAAAAGTACATGTAACATTATTTCTCCTTCCACACTTGGTCCTTTTCAAACATGCTTGATTTGGAGGGGGGGAATCCCTCCAAACAAAACACATCTGCTCACTACCTCTTATGATGCTCCAGGGCTCAAAAGTGCATTCTGGTAGGTATGGAAGTGTAACATGCTCTGAACACAGTAAAATTAAGAATTAAGAAAATTTATGGTGGACATCATCACAAATCAGAAGTGAAAAGCTGGCTGGATTAGAATGTAATTTAAATATATTTTTTAAATTCAAAAAAATATTATAATAAATTAATCTTTGGCAATAACAAAGACAACCATCACTTCCAGACCCACCTGCAGCCCCATTAAGTTTTTTCCACCTGATTAAGAGCGCTATGTAAGTGTGCCACAAAGCAAAGGCTCATGCTGCGTCAAAATAGCTGCTGCGATGTGAAGGACAACGTTATTTTATTCCATGAGACTAAAAAAGTTGATGGTCCAATTCAAGCATGTTCATGCATGAGCTGATGAAAGATTTGATCTGAGAAAAATATGGTTCAATCTAGGAAGTGAGGAGGCTCATACAACAGGATGCCAATATGTGATTCCACATCATAATGGGAATATCAGAAGTTACAA
Source organism: Syrrhaptes paradoxus (assembly GCA_013400615.1). Classification (NCBI taxonomy): domain Eukaryota; kingdom Metazoa; phylum Chordata; class Aves; order Pterocliformes; family Pteroclidae; genus Syrrhaptes; species Syrrhaptes paradoxus. The sequence continues at coordinate 30,980 of VZTO01026581.1, forward strand.
CTACTCAAGCATGCAAGAGAATTAGGCATCCCAAACCAGCAATAAATATCATGGGATCTCTTCTGAACCCATTTAAAGGGCTTCAAACAATTTCACATCTGCAGCTGTGTCTTCCACTATTACCTTTATGAAAATACAAAGTGATAAAGATGAATATTGTTCTCGTGTTAAATGTTTAGATCCCAGTTCTGCAAGGACACAACTCTGCCCGATTTCAGCAACGGCATAGAGTACAGCACAAGAATACAACATGTACTCAGCCATGCGTTGCAAGGAAATGGTAAGGGGTGAGGAAAAGTAGCACAACTCCTTAAGCGGACCTACCATGAACTGAGCGACAGCCTTAATGAAGAAAACGCGGTCTTGCTCTGTCGCCACATCAGGAGGAATATCAGTCTGAGGCTCATACCTGTGGAAGGAAGCATGTGTAAGAAATATATGTGTACTTTTAAAAAGACTGGTTCATTTGTGAGGGGAAAAAAAACCAACCAACCAAACAAACAAAATAACCTGTATGAGACTGGAAAATAAATCTTTTGCTCCTGCTGCGGACTGAGATATCTAGCCCCCCCAGAAGGCATACAACAGGTTTGTGTACAAACTGCAAAAGCTGCAAAACCTGAGACACTTCTCCAGAAGGAATTGTTACTGTGGGGTCCTGAGTACATCTCTTCACCCTGTTCTGCAAAGGAGCAAAATTCAGCTGGCTCAATCAAGTCAGTGAAATACTTCTTTTCAGAAATAAATAAAAATTTTCAGAAATTTTGCTACTTGAATCACAAGCTGCTTATATAACTCAAACTAAACTCATCATGTGTGGCTTTAGAACTTAAAACAGGTGTACAACTAAGTTAATATTCCCAGTCCTCCCAGTGGTCAGTTAAATCGACTTGGTAGCAGCTTACTATTGTTGTGATAAAACCAGCCGCCCTGTCCTTTAAAATGTTAGGACACTTTTCCGCTCTCTCAAAACACACCAAGAAATGTTCACACTCACAGACATTGTTTCAAACACACTTTTAAAAGTCAATGAAACTTACAAAAAAGCAAATTGAAAGATTGTGAAATGCTTAAAAAAACCCCAAACAAACTACTAGTGAAATGCAGAAACCTCTAGAAGTCACCAGCCTACAGGAAACAGGGAAGGAAAAAAGTGAATTCCCAGAATCTTATACCAGGCTTCAACATTTTCAGCATTCAGACAGGCAGAGAAGCATCTTTGCTTTCAAATCACATTGAAATTAAGAGCAAGGCGCTGTTAGGCATAGAGTTCCCAGCAATCTTGTAACACAGAAGTTTTTAAAGTGTTCAGTTTCATTAGAGAAACATTTTAAAAACACTATTTTTATTTTCTTTCAGTTGCTCTGCCATGTTACTGTTACATACTGGGGGGGAAACTGATTTATGTTTTTACAGCTGAGTTGAAAACAATCAGTAATTTAGAACCTTAGTGTAACAGCAGTGTTTTAAAGAATATTTAGGTAACAATCTGAGTAATTTTGAAGAGCTGTAAGTATTTCTCTATTTTGTTAGAACCGCAACAGTATTCAGCAAATATATAACAGCTGGGTAATTACACTTAATGGATACTAATTAAGAACTCAGGCCAAAAAATAGCAATCAGGCAAAAAGGTCACTGTTAATATTTTCAGCTGTAATATTCTACCCTATGAGTAGCTGAAAAACTTAGTTTATTTTTTTCACATACATGAGAGAAAGAAAATTATTTATAACTTGATTAGCACATCAAGTATCATAAATACTTAATCAAAGTCTGTCAATGGGTTAAGTGGGTGTAAAACAATCACTAGACAGCAGCACATCAGTACTGTATCATTCTATCTGTTTAAACACCGAACAAGCGCTAGAACCAGGCTGAACCAATAGCAACTGTAACAACAAGGTGAGAACTAACTGTGTCTGGAGAGGCTCTCACTGGATATCACCCTGCTTGGGACACAAGGTCAGATATAGGCAGAATGGTGTCGGAGTTTGTAGACCATATGAGAGAGATCCAACATATGAGAGCGATCTGGCTGCCCTTTGGGATGCAATCTCTACCAGGACTGAGTCACTGTGTTTTCTACTTCAGCTATTAAAACACATTTTTTAGGTTTTATAATCAAAATAAAAACCTGCAAGCTTAACTACCCCACCTTCTATCTAATATTTAGAACAACAGATCTCAAAGAATGACTAAATATCATCGTATTCCTCTTAAAACCTTGTAATACAGCGTCACACCCACCGCCAGCTCCAAACACAGGTGTCCCACCCAGCTCCGGCCCCATCACCCACCTTTTCACCAGCCAGAGGAGCACTTCGGAGACAAGCATGAAGTTTGGGGTATGGAAATTCTCCATGGATATGAGGCGGGGATACCCCAGCGCCCTCATCATCTCAGTAAAATCTGCAAAGCAAGCGGGAGCAGGGATTGCTTCTCACACCTCCAGCACGGGCCTCAGCAGAGCCCGGGGTGCCCCAGCACGCTGCTCGCTCCCCACCAGCTCTGCCCTGCTCAAAGCACTGCTCCCAAAAACCCTGAAGGGATTAACTTCAACAAGAAATAAAACCTCACTGAAGGCCTGACTCAAAAGGTGACTTTAACCCGAGAGTCTCTGGGCAGAAGCAATGCTACAACAGTTTCTCTGGACAGAACACACCTTGCAGTGAACTGGGCACCCCAGGGCGGAGGCTGTGCTGTCCCAGCCCTCTCCCCTTCCCATGTCCCTTCAAGTCACCTGGAGAGAGGCTCCAGCCCCCCACCCACACCCCCCAGCCCTCCACCCACACCCACACCCCCACCCACACCCNGCCGCTCACTCCGGAGATCGCGGAACGACATCGCGGTTCCCCGCCGGCCGCCGCCACGCCAGGCCGCGCCGCTCGTCTCTATGGCAACCGCGCTACGGCGCCGCGGCCGGGCCAAACACCGCCGAAAGCGAAGCGCCGTGGCGGTGCGTTGGGCCTGGCTCTGCCCGGGCGCCTCCTCAGCAGCCGGGGCGGCCACGGCGAGCGGCTCCCTGGAGGGCTCGGCCTCCCCTGGCGCTGCGGGGCGGGGCGGTGGCTACCCTGCGGTGCGGGAGTCCCCAGGGCTCGGGCCGGGGCTGGGCCCAGCGGGGGTCATGGCCGGTCCTGGGGAGGCCGCTCCAGGCACAGGCCCCGCTCAGGGGCTCCCCAGCACCCTGCTGTCCTCTGCCCGAGGTGACACCCCGCCGGGATGGGCGCGTTGCTCAGCCTGGTGTTACAGGTGTTACTCGGGGAGCAGGGCGGGAGGGTGAGGAGCCGTGCTGGGTTGCTCCAGGGAGGGCCCGGGGTACCCGTGCCAGGCGCGGCGGCTGCGGTGGGGTGAGCAGGCCGTGCTCCCCCGGGACAGGTTATCTGGCAATAAAGGATTTCAACTTGGAACTCAGGAATATGAGACGGTGTTAGATCGGTCTGGCCTTCAGCACGCTGGGAGCGATTCACCCTGGCAGGGAACTGCTGTCCCTGAAGTGTAGAACACTCCAAAGCGTGGAGAGCCTTTGGTATTACGAGTCTTGAAACCTTATTGTAAAACCTTGTTATAAAAACACACCTGAGACCCGCCTTGAATAAAGACCCCCACCTACCGAGCGTGCGTAGGAAAATGGAGAAGCACTGTACCTTTAAATCGAAGGGGGAAAGGAACTAACCCGGTGTAATTAAGAAGAGATAAGAGCTAACCGATCATAATTAGAGGTACGGGGCAAAGATAACATTTCAAACTGTATAAATACCCAGTGTGGCTGTAACCAGGCGCACAAGCCGTGTCGAACAGCACCCAGCAGCCGTCTCTGCGCAGCAACGCAGTACGATGATACGTTGACCCTGTGTGGGGATTGACTTGTTGCACACCGGTGACGAACTCCAGTTTTGGGACAACAGCACAGCAGTCGCCAGGGGCATGGAAACCACATCCTGACCTCACCTCAGTGGACATAACCCCAGCGCTGCCGCATCCCGGGGGCTGGGTGCCTGGTTCTAGGTCCTGTTGGAGTCAGCGCATCCGCCGCTCGCAGAGGAGGGTGCGGATCTCGCCGAGGACAGCAGCCAGCACACAGCTCTGCCCGCCAGCGGAGGACGAGGACATGCAGGAGGGAACACCTTCCTCTGTAGGTCACACATTCCTCATGGGCATCCGCGGTGCCACAGCTGCACAGACAGCGTCTGCAGGACGTGGAGCACTCACTGCAATGCACAGTGGGCTCTGGAGCAGCCCAGACCGCACGTGGCTGCCCGGCCGCGGAGCTGGAGCCCTGCAACGGGCAGTGCTTACCTGCACACGCATTGTCCGTCCCCAGAGACACCCGCAGAAACCAGTGTCCCCAGGCCTGTTGACACAGCTTCTAACCACCTCTCATCTCCAACCGCAGCTGACACTGACCGGTCCTGGCAGCAGTTTCATAACAAACTACTCAGAGGCTGTTGGTGTCCTGAATTTGCCCCTGCGGACACAGCCAACAGCAGTTTTCATGTTGATGCATCAAGTAAGAACAAGATGACAGCTTCTCCGCCAACACTTGTGGTTTCAGATGTCCTGAAGGAACGGGAGCTCTGACCGCGGGACTCTGCAGAAACACCGGACGGAGCGGCCACGGCTCTTACTGACAGGGTCATCAATATCGCAGGGTGGAATGAGCTCAAAATAATCTAGATGTCAGGCTGATCTATGGACGTCTCAGGACATTCTGCGGAGCAGTCTGCAGCTTTCCAGTCCTAACTGCCCAAGCAGACAGAAGACATGGGCTGTATTGAGCAGTGCCCTATGCACACGATTGGAAAAGTAATCAAAAGCAAGGAAATAGCCATGAATCCTGCAAAGAATAAATATTGAAATGAAGTAGTCACATTAGAAAATAGGAGACATGATTAGAGGCTGGGTTTCTTATGCCAGAAAGCCGTGAAATAATTCACTCGTTCAAGGGCGTATCAGCTGCAAAATAACTTGGGCAGGGCGACCAGAGAGGGGAAGAACTGTTCCCCTGCTCTGCTGCTGTGTTGTAAAATAAATTAAGTAGATTGTCAGCGTACTGTTTACCTCAGTCTTCACTTTATACAAACATCATTAATATTTCTATGTTACTGTTAGGAGCTGCTGGAGATGGGGTGGATGTAGCTTTGACCTAAACAGAGGCCCACGGAGGAGCACCCTGCAGCCTTACAACCACGGCAGGAGCTCCCAGCACATCCACGAGGGCTCAGCCTTTGTCCCCATCACCTTCCCAGCTCCAGAAACCCGCACCCGAAGGAAAAAACTCTCCACGTCTCTACCCGTTCCCTGGACATGGGAGCTGACTTCCATGGGAGCAGCTCCCCGTTCCACAGCCCAGTTCACGTGTCAGAGACATGGGGTTTTTTTCCCTTCACAGCTACAAAAACTGGAAATTTTGTGGGAAAGGACAGAAAATCTGACATTTTGGTGCGGGTTTCTGTGGCAGTTGGTGAGCTATCAGACGATATTGCAAGCTTCCGAGTACAGGTGGTGATATCTTCACTGCACATCTGGTCTCCATCCAGACCTCTGATTTGGTTTAGATGAAATTTCATTTCTTCAGGGCCATAGGAAGCCACAGCTGCTGCTGGAGCCCGGTGGAGGTGTAGGAGAAACCCAGGCAGGGGGTGAACACCGTCCCAGCAGTGTGCAAGCATCCAGCGGCGCTGAGTGCCACTGGGAGGGTGGTGACCCCCCTTGCAGCCTGAACTGATGGTGATGTGGAGCCAGCAGCCCCTGCGGTGACCAGCTTTGCTCTGAAACGCAGTTGGGGACGACAGAATTGATCATTAACAACAGCTATTGTTCAGCACTTCATGGAAAAATGTTCTCCTCCACCTGTTTGATATGCTGTGCGTGCGAATTTTGGGGCTCCCCACATCCCTTTAGGGCTGACGAGCACTATGCGTGCTGCAGGTGGGGCCAGGCGAACCCTGTCCCACCCCATGGAATGAGCATGAGCATCAGCTCGTCCTGTTTACCGCCTCCTCTCCGGTTTCAGGACACTGCCAACACCTTTTAGCCCCTCTCTCCGCCCCCAAATGCACCCCTGAAGTCGAGTCATCCTTTGGCTCCTGAGCATCCATTAATCAAAGACTTCCCCGAGAAGCCATTGGCCTGGGCAGCTGAGCAGCATCAACGTGCCATCGGGTCCCTTCGGCTGCCGCGAGCGCGGTTGGCACGGTGTGCTGTTAAACAGCCCGTCACTCCAGCACCCATCCGACAGCCCAGTGGCTCCGTGCTGGCTCCTGATTTAGCGAGAGCAGTGCCTGAGTGTGCTGGGCACATCCCCTCCGTGCGCTGGGAGAGCCTCAGCATCCGCACCGAGGCAGGAGACGAGCTCTGCGGTCACAGACACACAGGAAGGAGAAGCCACCTCACTGCAAGGATGGCCAGACCCTCGCAAGGATGGCCAGACCCTGTGGTGTGTTTGTACGAGCTGGTTTCACTGCCCCTGGGGAGAAAGGACAATTTAGTCACATCCGCCCGTACAGGATCCCCCTCCACCATTTATGGAGCTAAAACATACAACCTCTATGTATATTTTTTGCTGCTTTACCCCGTTATTGCCATTTTAGGACCAGAAAAATAAATGTTATGACCTGCCAGTTGAGCCCCCTTTCCTCGCTGTGCTCACCAAACACTCTTTACATCCAAACCAACGCTATTGATCCCGCGGTTGGAGGCTCCTGGCCACCAGCCAGCAGTTTGCCGTTTCTCCCCATCCCATCTCAGCAGGGCTGATCACACCCTTCCACAGCCACTCCCCCATCTCAGGCCACCCCATCCTTCAGGACATCGTCCCCCCGTACCCGTCAGGTTCTCAACATATAAATAATCAGCTCTGTTAATCTTTCCCTGTGTCGGTCCTTTCAGTCATCTAACTCTTGTTGCCATCTTCCTGCAGATGAAAGCTTTTTTTTTATTTTTAGAGCAATATATATATATTTTTTTATTTTTATTTTTAGTGTCTTACTGTTCTTTCCCCAGGTTGTTTTTTTTAGTGGAGCTTGGCATTAAACTGCTATCACAACTTTTAAAAGTAAAATTCTCACATCCTTACACTGCGGTACCTGGCAGATTGTCCTAATACATTTTTTTCCCCCGGTAGCAAGGAGTTACACTTTGTGAAGAGCTGCTGTTCCCTGCTGCTCCCATGGGGCAACCAGCAACGGGGTCAGGCTGACCCAGACCACGCTGGCCGAGGGTCCGTGCCCAGGGACGTGATGGGGCAGTTGTGAAGACAAGACTTGTTCCAGCTCATGGACAGCCCCAAGGAGCAGCTGGGGTCCCTCTGCCTGAGAATCAGAAAGAAGATTTTTTTAGTGCCTTAAATGTTGGAAATTAGTGCCCCTGCTTCTGCTGCGTGCCTCCAGCGATGGCTCTGCTGCATTCATGTCACAAATAAACCCTTATTCTTCTCCCCAGCCCCCCGCCTGGTTTCCCATGTGTTAGGAGAGCAGCTCTGTTTGGTTTTGCTCTCAAAGGTGCAGAATCACCCCGTCTACAATAAGCTCTCCCCAGGGCACAGCTAACCCGGCTTTGCCCAGGTGGGGCTTTGTCCCCACACCACTGTCACCGGCGCGGTGCTGCCCAGCTCTCCAGGGTCGGGCTGCACGCCAGCTCCTGCTGCACTGTTTGAACAGCCCCTACCCCTGTTTCCTTCAAAACTGCACCCTGGTGTCGGTCTAGAAATCTACACGGCAAACTGGGGAAAAAAAGCTTTTTTTCTATCTGCAGTGAGGCTCTGGCAGCCCGAGCGCGGCCCGCCAGCAGCTCCCTCCCTGGGAACAGATCAGGGGTCCTGGCATGGGCAAACCTCCCTCCAGCAGCACCCGAGCCCCTCATTTCCTAGTTCCCTTCTGTAAAATGACCTGCAAAGCAAAGAAAAAGAGCTTCAGGATTTCCCTGCTCTTTTTCTGGCGTTGTTTTACCTGGTTATTGCACTGCAGATCCCTCCATCCCAGGACCGGAGCTCTTGGCAGCACTAGGACATAGTTTGCTGTTGAAAATACGACCAAGTGAGAAAGCAAGTCATTTGTACTCTGATTTTTTTAAAATCAGCAATATAAAAAATGGAGATGATCAGGTATTGTTGAGATTCCTCAACAAAATAAAGCAGCGCTCACCTGTGCTGGGAAAAAGGGGTGGAAACGCCTCCAGCTGCTTTGGCATCGCAGGAGACCCTGGTGTAGAGTCGCTGTATGCTTCAGTGTACCCAAAGCCACCTCCCAAAAAATATATGATCCTCTTGATGATGGGGAAAATAAGCCTGTTTGTGCTGGGTTAATGCCCAAGCTCTGTGTCAGATAAATGCTGTGGGAGGGGATCAGCGTTACAAACAGCTCAAGGGACCGGGATGGGAAACCGCCAGAGGGATTGACCCACAGGGGCAGGGGCAAGAAGACAAGGCTGGGTAGGAAGGGATGAGGTTTGCATTTGGCTGTCGCACAGACACTTCACGATCAGTTTTTTGCATCCACTTTCTGCTTTTACGTGCAAGTTTGTCATTAATTTTTGCTCCTCAAACCCCATTACCCAGCTGGGACACATTCTCACCCGAAGGCTGGTTGCATCCCTGGGTTTGCAGCCCCCACCCGCAGGATGGGAGGTTTCTGGTTGCTGCTGGGGGCTGGCTGGGATTGCAGACCTCTCGGTGTTGGCGTGGAAGAGTTTCACCAGCAGCCTTCCTCCTTCCCCATTAACGCTACCCCTCAACTCAGCAATTTGTGCTGAGGAACCGGGGGAAATCCGGAGCCTTTGTGGCTGGGGAAGGGAAATATCCAGGAATGTCACGTTCCCGGTAATTACATTGCAGAGCAGCTCCCTCCCCGGCGTTAGAGGAGAGCTCGGCGAGCGGAGCGCGGTGCCCGGGATGAGCAGCAGCCCATGGATCAAGCGGAAGGGGTCATAAATCACCAGCCTCCGTGCCACCGCTCAGCGGATAAGGCAGAGAAGCTACTTGGGATGAAAAACATCCCCAAGCAAGGAGATTTCCAGATCGAGCTCAGACTTTGCCTGACAGGTCAGGGGGGGAGAGCCTGGTTCTCATTTCTGTGCAGTGACAAACGAGGTGATATTTCTAGTCCCCACAAGCTCCCCCAAAGCCGAGTGCCCTTTGCTTGCCTGAAGCCAGCACTAAGCGCTTCTTGCCCAGAATCTGCCTGGTTTTGGGATGTCCAATGTAAGACAGCATGGCACAGCTTGATTTATACACAACATGATGCTCTCAACGTCCCTGGGAGCTGGAGGTCCAGATCATCTTCACCACGGGGCAAAGGGATCCACAAAGCGTTGTTTTCTCATTAAAAGGTTTGGGGTATTCTTCTGCAACACCAACGTTTCGGCTCTTGTCCTACCTGGAGGGGAGGGTACGGAGAACAACCAGCCTGTGGGACAAGGAGAAAGAGTCCAAGTCGCCAAAAAAAAGCCAAAGGACACTGTCCCCAGTGACCCAATTGCCCTCTTTGAGGAGCATCACCAAGAAGGACGCTGATCTCACAGCCGAGGAGCGTGAGCCCTGCACAGCCAAGGGTGAAGCGAGGTCCCTTCGCCAGGCTCTGGTCATGGCACAGTGACATTATTTAACTAATTGCAATCATCGTTTGGGCACCACCACCAAAACTGGGGACACACGGGGAAAGGAGAGCTCTCCCAGGATCATCCCAAGTGCTCCTTACCTGGGGACGTTCCCACTTTTCGCCCGAAGTGTGGCTTTCCATCCTCCCCTGTTGCTATCAGGGTGCTGCAGGAGCCGGTGGGATCGTGGGGGTCTGTGCCCTCAGCTCCCCCCCCCCAAGCAGCCTCAGGTGGCCCTGGTGACCACCACAGCTCAGAAAGCCATGTGATGGGCACCCCAGGGGATGCTCAGCTGGCAACCGGGCAGCCAGAGCCGGTGGGATGGGGATGGAGCCCTGGCCTCTGGAAAAGAGAGAGGAAGAGCTCAAAGGGAAACATAAAAATAATATTAGCATTTAAATAGCTGGTTCAGCACACAACCCTTTATGCTGCCAGGAGGAGAAACAGCTTGCTTAAGAACCTTTTGGATTTCTCAAACTGCAATGGAAGTCCTGACGTGCTGGGAGCTGGGGTTGGGTCGGTGTGAAGGGGTCGTGGGCTGGAGGAGCCGCTCCACCAGCCCCAGCTCGCGCAGGGAGCCGGGATCTTGGAGACCTTGGGGCTGCGCCAGTCCGGCAATTTTCTGTCCCTGTGCTGGCAGAAACCTGGGATGGCAGCAGCAGAATTAAGTGTTGCTCTGTTGAAGAGGCAGGGCAGCTGCTTTGGGGTCAATACGGCTAAAAATAGGTTTGAGGCAAGGAGACGTTTGGATGGAGGCGATGGAGGGGCTTCAGCTGGGGATGGGCTGCAGCAGGAGGGGGACGGGGGAAGCAGGAGATTGCCGGGATGGCAGAAGGTTTTTGTGACCCATGTCACCCTGTTACCTGCAGACAGGTGGGTGACAGTGCCCAGGGAGGGGCTGCCACTGCCCAGCCCTCCCACGGGACCCCAGCACCCAGGGAGAACCCCAGCCAGGCACAATGGCAGGGAAAAGACAAGTGACAGCAGGGATGTGCCTCATCTGGAAATAACCCCTTTCATGTAACTACCTTCCGCTGTTGCAGAAACACACTCAGCTGTGAAATTGAGCCTCGAGGAAGCGATCCCTCTTGGATGGATTCTCCAGCAGCTCTCTGCTCAGTGTCTGTCTCATCTGCCGCTGGCTGGAGCCTACGCGGGGGTAAGGAGACCTTGTAACCTCGCTGCTATTGAAGCAGAAGCTATTGCACTGCAGATATTAGGGGATTTGGGGAATTATTATCCTCTCCCCCCGGTTAGGTAACGAGGATCTCTGGCTCCCTGGGCAACTGATAGATTGTTTTCTCTGCAGGCTGGGAGACTTTATCGGCCGTTAAGCTGTTGGAAAATCTCTGGTCGTATCAGAAAAACAACCTCACGGTGAGGATGCCTGTGCCTCTCGATGAGCAGAGGTGATGTGTACACCCAGAAATCTCTCTTTGCTGGAGCTTCAGGAAATACATCATGTTGCCAATGAACCCAGCACCCGGCTTCGGGTTTCATTAACTAAAAAGACGTGAATACTCCTCAAAACCTCATCCCAAGCCTGTTGAATTGCGGGAGGATGGCCTCCAGGTGGAAGGCTGCGGAGCAGGAGCCTGGGGTGATGCCTGCAGCAGGAGCTGGTGTTGCTCACACCCCAGCACTGCAATGGGTGCTCTGCCGGTGCCGCACCGTCTGGGCGCTCGTGCCAGCCCCTGGTGCGGGTGACGCCCAGCAGAAAGGTTCCCAGCTGGTACCTGGGAGATAAAAATCTTCTTGGGTCTTCTATGGAGAAGCAAAGCTCCTTGAAAACAGGAATTTCCAAGGCAGGAGAGGTGTGGGGTCCGTACCGCTGCTCCGGGAGGGCTCCCTGCACCAGCAGGGACCAGAGTGGGCAAGGAAGGAGCAATAACCAGGGGGCTGCGCAGCCTCAGCCTTTCATACTGATTAATTGGCCCTTCTATCACCAGAGGGAAAAATCACAGACATGCATCCCTGTCTAGCACATAAAAACCCAAGGGGCTGCTTCCAGCCCAGCTCACAGCATCCATTGATACCTTTAAATACACACAGCCCCAAACTCCCCATTTTTGTGAAGATTTTGTACATGCACAGAAATCCAGCACCAGAACAGCCGCGTGGGCTGGGCTGCCCGGGCTCTTTGTGTCTGAGTGTCAGAGGAGAGCTGCACTGGAGCCGAGGAGCCGTCTCCCCACAAACAGCACGAGCAGAGAAGGGCAGCGAGCAGCAGCCGCTCCGCTGAGCCCAGGGTGCAGCCTAGCCTGCGGCTGATTAGGAGATTGATGCAGTATTTCATGCGAGGAACTGCTAAGGAGGGGAAAAAACCCAGCAAGTTGCTTTCTTACTTCGTTTTTCCCAAAGTGAGGAGAAGGAGGGAGTTTTCCCAGGAAGCTGAAGCGGAGCAGCCCAGCGTGCTGCCCTGTGGTGCCCAGCCGGCTGCAGCCTCCCAGACCTGGTGCCCTTGGGCAATTCCTGCAGAGGGATGCTGGAGGAGATGCATCCTGACAGCCAGTAGCTGGGCTTCCACGGGCATCAGTCCCACCTGGTGTGACCAGCCCCGTGGCAGAACACAGCCTCTGCAGGCTCGGTGCCTCAGTTTCCCCAGCTGTGAGCTCTGTCCTGTATCAGAAGTGGGGCTGGCAGCCCTGTGTTCTTTTTTTGAAGCCCTTTCAGATCCCCTGGTAAGGAGGAGGGGTTCAAGGCCAGGCTGGATGAGGCGCTAAGTAACCTGAGCCAGTGGGAGATGTCCCAGGACATGCTGGTGGGG
>VZTO01026582.1:2314-14150 GCA_013400615.1 Syrrhaptes paradoxus
AGCACATGTAGTTGCCTGCTAGGGACAGGAGAAGATGTTTTATCTCTGTAGTCTAAACGAAGGGTGCTTCAGCCATAAATAAACATAGATCAAAGCAAAGACCTGGGGCAGTTTCCCTACAGTGAAAGCATCTTGTCTGATAAGGTCAAGGACGTACTCACTGACACCTGTTCTGATACTGATTAACCAAATCTCTACCTGGCTTCTGAGAGAGAACAAAACTAATTTCTGCAAATGAATGTTTGTAAGTTAGGTAATCGGACAAATGCATTCATGCCAAGTGATGTGTCTTGTCTTTGTCTCTTTCCTGAACATCTTTGTCTCTTGTGCATCAGCTAATCTTTAAAACTCCTGGATTCTAAAGGTCTTCTGTCATGCTTTTGCAGGCTTTTCCCTCTGCAAAAATACCTACCAAAACCCTGACACTGTCATGGGTAACAAGGCAACACGTATCTTCCTGGTGTTTATAAATGTTGAGCTCAAATGTTATATTTGCCTAGACTGAATAAGACCATTCCCCCTGTTCCATGTATATTTTATTATATTTCTTATATTTGCTGATCACCACAGCCTCTGACAACCTGTCAGCCTAATGTATCTGTCAAGTCTGTGTGTGCACTCCTGAGGTATTTGCACACAGAGCTTGTGTCTTTTTTCCTGAAATGTGTAGCAGTGCAATGGCATTGCAACAATGAATAATGGTTTTGCAAAGAAATAAGATAATCAAGATAACTTTATGGAGTATCAGGCAGAGGACACTCAGTTGTGGTAAGGTGTCCTCTCTTTCTGAAAATGTTTGATTTCTTCAGGTCCGTGTCTAGAACTGAACCTAATCTTCATATCTGATGGCTGCTGTTGATACTAGCTGGATCCAGTAGTAGGCATGCAGGGTTTTCTAGAATACCCTGTGAAGCTCTCATCAAGATTTCTGGATGTAAAAGGGTCACTAAAAGCAGAGCTTTTGTCTTTGGTTTTTAAAAGTGAAGTCCAAAAAAAGACATACAAGAGCTTGGGCTGTCATTTCTGTTCCCGTTAGGTGTTTTTATTCATAATGGACCATTGCTTTAAGACAATTTATGTCCTGACTGACAATTCTTTTAACAGTGTTTTAAAAGAATCAAAGTCAACTTGTGTAAAATCTTTCATTTAAGAGTTTAGTCTTAGCTTGCTAAGTTTATCCTGTCCTTTAAGGCTGTATACATCTGTCACCACTTTTATGGAATCATTCAAGGGCCATTGTGCTATGTCTAGTAGATGTAATTGAGTGAATTGAGTAATAAGTAGGTGAAAAGTAAGGATTTGGAAAACAATCTGTGTTTTCGAGAAAGACCACCAGCGGTTGTTATTGCTTATTTGTGCAAGTTGAACTTACTCCTCTTGCTTATTTTCATCATGGATACCCAGGTGTCACATTAACTTCACTGGGCTAAAAAATTACAACAAATCAGTACGTTACATTGCACTGAGTAAAATATTTTCTATAAGCAATTTCATGGAACAGAAGTGGAAAGAAAAAGGAAAATCAGGGTGCACCCTGAATTGTCCAACCTGAATTTGCCTTAATGAAATGAAAGAACAATCAGATTATGTTTTTATCACCATACTTAAAGGTAATTTCGATCGTTGCTGGTCTCATGCCCCTCAAGTGTTTGTTGTTCACTAGAACAAGTGTTATCCTTCCTGACTGAGATTTGTTATATACATTCCTGACATATGTACAGAGTCTACTGGATTTATTTCTGGTTTGCTGATAAGCTGCAGCAGATTCTCAAGTGTCAAAATATACATCCCCTAAGACCCTACTTTCTAGAGATACGTTTAGTAGGAAGATTAAAGCCCTTATTAAATCTTCATGTGTAAACAAGTTGCTCATTGGATTTGGAGAGGACAAGCATTAAAGATGCAAATATCCTGCTAATCTTAAACAGTGACATGGGCAAACATGTAGTGCAATGTCATCTGAAAAAAAAAATTAGCCAAGAGTTTCTACAGAAGACAGTATTTCTGTGTCATTGTATAGATTCTGCAGATTTGGAGTTCTGTTTTGAGCTCTTCATTTGTGGCTTCAAGTAGGAAATATTCTGGTATACTTTGCTGTAATGTTTGAGACATTTTTGACTGACCTGAACCAAACACATGGAGTATTTTTTTCTGCATTGTATTATGTGGAGCAGAGAGTGATTTGATATGGTGCTGATGATCCTTAGTGTGGGAAATACTGCAACAATTCATGTTGCACTGGCAGTAGTAGATAATGTTCTGTCTTGTATTATCTGCCATGTACAATTTGTAAATACAACACTGGAATGATGTTGGGGGAGAAATAAAGAATTGTGTACTGGGTTTAGAATTGCTTATGTCAGATTTTGCCATTCAGTCAGAATAAATGAATTTTTGTCTTACTGCAGAGCAGTGATTTTCTGTCTGACTTTTCACCCTAATACCTTGTAACTGTCAAAATTTGCATCTCTTTTTTCTTCTATAATTGTTTCACATCTTATGAATGGAGTTATGATTAGTGGTATTACTTGTTTCACTTTCTAATCTTTGGTGTTTCTTGGCTCTGCAGTTCTTCTTCAGCTCCCTTCTCTCTGGTACGTATTTGTCCAAATATATTTTTTGCACCTAAAATGTCTTTTCTTCTACAGTCTTCCTTCAAACTCTGCAGTGTTTATGCAGTCTGATTGTTGTTTGTGCAAGTATAAGTTAGGGATGATGAACTCAAATATTGAGGACAGAAGAAGCGACAAATAGTTTCAGTTCGCTTCATGAACTACTAACGGCAGAAAAATCACAAGAAATATTCCAAAGATGGTTTTATGTTCTTCCCAAGAATGTGGGAAGTTGCAAAGAAGTTTCATGAGATAGGTGAACAGTGTCAGCTATGCACTGTCAGAACACCTGAGATGCTGTGTAGTGCTTGGTAAATCTTCAGTTAATGCTTACTTGGAAGATGATTTTTCTCCCAGTCTTTGGTAGGAAACATTGAATTAAAGGATTAGGTTCCTGGTTTATATGCTTCTTTAAATAGATGTCATGTCTCTGGTGACTAGGATTTATCAAAGTGGTGACAATCATGAGTCAGTATCCAGAGTTTTCACAGCATAGTCAAAAGTGGTTTTTATCATAAAACTGAGTAGGCTGAGTCATCTCTGCAGGTTACTCTGAATAGAAAATAATTTGGAAAAATATAGCTACAGTTCTTATCTGCCAGGTCATTTTTTCTGGCTCTAAAACCAGAGACAAACCAGTTAGTTAATGGAATGACAAGCAATGATGTGAATCTAACTAGGTTGGTACAAACTAGTATTTCCAATTAAATCCTGAATGCTAGATTCTAACAGAACTTATATAACTGTATCTATCTTAAAAAGAATGTGACATGTTTAGCACAGTAATTTCAGCTTTAAATCGTAATTTCAGTCAAATCCGTACATCCAAGTCACTAGCAGAATCTGGAGTAACAACCTTGATATAAGATGGACAGAAAGTATTTTGTTCACTCTCTTCCTTTAAAATGTTGTACCCAGCTGTTATGTAGGGGTGTAACATGAGTGGGAGGAAAAAGGAACTTCCTTCTCTCTTGAGCAGCTACCACAAGCCAGACATAATTAACATCACTTCCTGCACTCTCAGATGCTGCAGATACTCAAAATGGGATGTGGGAGACTGGGAAGAAGATGCAGTCATGGCCCTGCTCCTTCACTGGGTTAACATAATGCAGTATTGAATTAAGCTGTAACTCTGAATATCACAAGAAGCTTTCCCCAGGATGCCTTTTGCCACCAGTGCAGCTCCCCAGAGCAGGCATAGTTAGGGAAGTGTAGGAACTGTTTAATTCATGATGGACCTGCAGGAACAATATTCTGGCAGCATGAGCATCCTCTGTGTGTTGGGCAACTTTGGGAATGGTTCTGGCCTAATTTTCCCAGCTCCTCTGGGGGTGTTTGAACAGTACTGTGGTTATTCATTCTCCAGGCCAGGTAGATAGCATTTCATCTGCTGGGATACTGACTCTTTAACATTTATCCATGTGTGGAGCAACACATATATCCTTGCATACATCAGTAGCAATTACTAGTTTGATAGTGGTCTTACAAATTCCTGCTTATGGTTATTATTTTTCTGATGCCTAATAATCATACTGAATTATGCCCTTTCTTAATACTGAGAAGATGCCATAAAATGAGTGCAGCTCATACTCAAAACACCTGCTCCGAGTGGCAATTCAAATGGTTTTTCCTTTAGAATCAGCAGCACATCTAATGACCATGAAGTAGTGACTGTATTTGTTGTCTTGTAAAGTTCTACTACTTAAAGAGCATTTGCTGCAAAATACTACTGATTTAGCCATCTGTAGAGATATAATTATGGTTGACTTTAAAGCTTATTTAAATAGGAAACATCAAAATCTTTTCTTTACACCTTCAAAAGCAGAAAAACATTATAAATAGGAAATACGTCATGGCTGGAAAACAGCTTTTTCACTTCCCTGATGTGAATGGTAAACCTGGGTGTTACCTACATTAATTTATTTTTCCTGTATATACTGCTTATAAATTTTCTTTCATCCTTTTAGTCAGATTGATCTGTACACTTACAGAGGTTTGTCTGTGGTGTGTGTCAGACCCATAATGTTTTTGATACAGTAAATATTATGTATGTTGTAATATAACAGAGCATTGGTAGCCCTTAAGACAAGACTTCATCCAGGACATAAATTTCTTATGCTTTCCATGACTGTGCATGGTGTTGACCTTGCAAAGAACCCGGTTTTTTTGTATAATGATATTTATTTGAATATGTGACCTTATTAGATGTTTTAACCCATTTCACAGCAGTTGTTCTGCAAACTGTAGAAAGCCTTTCACTAAGGGCTATTCAGTGCAGAGCTAACATACCAATGCCTAGCAAGTCTTCCAATTTGCATACAGTTTCCATTCAAGTTTCCCTTGCTGGCAGATCTTACTCAGGTCTGTGCTTACGGTTCAAAATAGGCCAAGAATATTTGGTTACAGAGAAAAATAGCCTGTGGTCTCAGAAAGTCATAAAAAGTATTAGATTTTGAATTTATTAAATATGACAGAAACTTAATATTTTATACATTATTTCATATTTTTTTTTATAAATAGTAGGGTCAAAAACATTTTTTAGATCCAAGAAATATATTTTTGGTCGTGACAGGTAAGAACCACTCATGTATGTTTGAAATATTAACCAGCAATATTTCTCAAATATATTACAAAAATAAGCAGAATTCATTAAAAAAATAGTTAATATGTAATACTCCCACTGCTAATGTATTACCTAGGCCATCGGGCTTAGAAATTTGGTGGGGAGATTGTTAACAACAAAAATTACCTTAACTGTGATTTTAAAAAGTGTTAATTTTGTGTGTATGCATTGAAGGTAATAAAAATACAACTCTGGGCATTTCTTTAAAGAACACCTTATGACATAATTAATTTTTTATCCGTAGTTAACTGTTTTGATAATGACTTTTCTGATTTTGGCTATGATGATAATGGTCTCACATCTCACGGTATGAAGTTACTTAGGAATTATGATAAACCCAGTCAGGACCAAACTGGAGATTGAAGTCAAGCCAGTTTACTGCATCAAACACTGGACACTGCTTGCTGCTTTGTTTAGAAATTGTATTCCTTCTTAGGAATTGGATGTTTTAAATTATTTCTAAGTAAAAAATCCTATGAAGCCTTCAGTACATCAGCTGTGAGCCATTTGGAAATAATTTTATTAATTCACTTCCCTCAAGTCCTTCAAAATAGTAGCACATCTGCTTTGGATTTGAGTATTTCAGAGTCATACATCCTGAAAAGAAAAATAGTTTCCTTCAAATTATTCAGCATAAGCATATGTTTCTTTCATTTGTAAAGGAAGTATAGCATAAATCAATCAAGGAACGTGCCTACATTTGTTACCATCAGCATTATTTGAAATTTAACAAAGTATACTTCAATACCAGTTGCTGACAGCGAATAAAGTTTTAAAATATTAAATTAAAAATTAATAATTTAATTTAATATTTAAAATATTAAATTAATTTTGCTTAATATGTCATCACTCAAATGTAGATGCAAGTCCTTTTCCTCAGAAATTACAGAAAAAGTATTGAAGGATTTTCAAGGAATTTTTACATTTATGTGGAGTATACATCATCCTCTCATCAGCTGCATATAGGGTTTGAAAGCTCTATGGCAAAGATTCTGATAGTGTGTTTTGTAGCTTCTTCAGGAATTTCTTCAGGAATTTCTAGATAACGTCACTTAATTAATTTATATAAAACCCTAGAGAAAATCTTGACTAATTAATTAGAGGACTGCTCTTCAGCAGTGAAAAATAATTGCTTGCAACCTCGGAAGAACAAATGCATCCTGATTTTCTTTTTCTTTCCTCTTCTGTTCTGTGAAGTCATTCTGTACTGTTGAAGCTGTAGAATTTATTCTTCTTACTGATCTTATTTACTACAAAGAAAGAAGTTTCCTAAACTCGGCAAATTTTCAACAGTGGAAAAACACTGAGTGCAAGGTAATGTTGATGTTCAGCCCTTGCAAACAGGTGTTTTATTGAAGCCTGATTTTACTCAAACTCAGTCTTTAAACTTTATAGTCAAACCTCTTTGCTTGATTATTCTTATTTGAGGTGGTTCCAGAACTTCTTGCCTCTTACAATGAGCAACTTCCATAAAGCTTCCATCTTCCACTTGTTCATGGTTATTTTATATTGTACAAGAAGCTGTTTTGCTATCATAAGTCACAAAAATTTAAAAAATTAGAGGAAGAAATTATGTAATTACTGTTTATTTAATGAAAGTTAAAAAGTTTAGCTACATGCTGTCATAGCTAAGCCATCACAGAGCACTGTCCTATTATCAGAAAATCAAGATTAATGTTCAGATAGTTTTATGTCTGTCTTTTCTGTTGACAGTAATTGTTCATCTATCAAAAGAATCATTTTCTTTTATGTTTCAGAGCAGAAATGAAAGGAAATGTTTTCTGTGGATGTTGAGATCTGGTCATTAAAAAATCCTTGAAGAACCTTTACTGAGGTTGATTAATCGATCTTTCATTTTCTCTTTAGGATTCTGAATGCTTATATGTACAAATTTGAATCTAGTAGATAAATCTGTAACGATCCACCAGGATAGGTGGGAAGGACCGTGGGTAAGGTTAGGATGGTGTTTATAGAGTCAAGTCTGAGAGTCACCTGTTTAGGTGAAGATTATCAGGGGGTGATGAGGACTAGTTGCTTGCTGAAGGACGATGGGGAGCCAGGCATGGTACCATGGCCCCCAGGGCAGCAGCCTCTCCAGCCAGGCCCATAGTGCCCAAGCAGGAGAGGCGTGGGAGCGGCAGGTAAAGCTGGGCAGGGTCAGTGAGATGTGTTCATGCAAATGACAAAGGTCTAAGGGTGGCAAGGTGCATCAAGCTGAAACTGATGATAGGGCTAGGGTTAGGCTTTAGGGGTAATTCTGTAGGAGATTGCTGTGTTTTATGACAATAAATTCATTGCCTTTAAAAAAGTACTGTAATCAAAGATAACTGTAGGGAAATAAAGGATAATATATCTTGTAACCAGCTGTCATTCCAGTTTGGCTTCTCTTTTTCCTTTGTTTATTTGGCAGGCAGTCAAGTCAAACCTAGCCTCAAGACACTTCAAAGAGCTGCCAAAATCAGTATTTATTTTTTTTAAAAGGCCTATTCTAAATTGGCATCAGAATGAATTCAGACTTGGAATAATTACCTCCTCGTAGTCCCACATCCCAACAAAATTTAGTTAAATGGAGACTTATCATAACCTCAATTTGCCATAATTGACTCAGTTAGAGGTGTCCTAACTCCTGTCTCTTCTGCAAGTAAACTTTCTGTTGGGGATGGAATTTATCTCGTTTACCACTGTCAAACAACAATTCCTCTGAAATACCTTTCAGTTGGTTAGACTTTATTTAAAAGTTTGATGTCTAGATTACCTGTAGCTTATTAACTGCTGATACCATGCCAAATATATATCATTCTGGCAGACACTCATCTTTGAGTGTACATTATTTAAATACATCCCTTTCTGTAATATATACCAGTAGAACAATTTGCAGTCCTATAAATGAGAGCACTAAATGATGGCTCTTAAAAAAAGAATAGGATGTGTAGCAAACAAAAGTTAGGAATGACATCTTACAAATAGAAGATCCTTAAATATGACATGCTGAGTTTTTGGAGGAATAGAGTAACATTTACAGCTAAGTTGCCCTAAAAGGTTGCCTGCCATATCCTCATGTTCCCTGGCCCGATGTGTATTCATTGATCACATGGCCCCAGAGCCAGTGACTTCCACCATTCGATCCACAAGAAATGAGCATTGTAGAAAAAGGTTTTTCCTCTGCATCAGCTACAATGACATGTCATGATAGTTCACTAGTGCATGAATTTTGTCCTGATAAAAGTTAGTCTTACTTGTCTAGCTGTTATAATTTTATGGTTAAAAACCTTCTGCCATAACAGTGCCATGAAATAAAATAGGTAAGATAAAAAAACTGTAAATGGGTGTCAAAAAAGTTAAAAAAAAATAAAAAAGAAAGTAAAGGAGAAGTTCTGTTGGAGATCAAAAGGATAAGGTACCCAGAGGAAGAAGGGAAGTTCTCTATACCTTCACCATAAAATTTTCTGAGGCACAAACTAGTGTAAATAAACCAGTATAAATCAGCTCATGCAGTTTCCAGGGAAGAAAGAAGGATAATTCATAGTATTTTTATGTCCTACAATAAACAAACACCTTCTGGAAGTCCCATCATGTAAAAATTATTATTAAAATGCATTTATGTATTTACCAAGTTAATATGATTTTATGTTTAACAAAAAGGAATGAAAGCAAACTCCTAGATGTAAGAAAAGTGTATTCAAAACCAAATGTTATAAAGAGAAAGGGATATGCTGAGAATCCGTGGTTTGGTGTGCTTTTTTTCTTGGAGAGTACAAGAAAAAATAATTCAAGGGTTTATAAAATTGAATTTATGAGGATGCTGAAGCAGCTCTAGTCACAGAGCATTGTGTTATAACTGGAATAGACAGAGGCTGCCCATAGCATTTATCTGGAAACAATTCTAATGTGATTCCACAGAGAAAACTTGCACTCATTTCTTGTGTGACTGTATACTTGCTATCATGTCCTAATGATTTAATAATTACTTTTCAAAATCTCAAATGTAAGCTTTTAGGTAGGAGCCTGTTTGCAAGTGCCTGAATAATTTAGCTTGTGTTGTACATTACCTACACACAAACTTTTCTTGTAAGCTAAAAAATCCTTTTTCATGACAAGAATAATGTAGCAATCTAGTTTTATCTTGTGCTGTCCAGTTGTTCTAATATAATCTCCAAAACAGTTTGAAGTTGTGTTAAAAGTCAATACATTTTTAGTGTGATCTGTCATTCAAGAATTTGTCAAATTCATTTTGGTCTGGTGGGAGTGACATTACATCCTTATTTGTGATAATGTGGACTTGCATTTAAGGCTAATGGCATTATTTTGATCAATAATGTTTACGTTCCTAGGACTGCAAAAGTCTCAAGTTATAGAAGTTCTTTTAGAATTCATTTTTATATTTTCTTTGCTTTAGTTTTCTAAGGCTGAATCTTTTGTTTGGAGCCATTTTACCTCTTTCAATGGCATTGCCTGAAGTTATTAATTAGGTTTCCTACTTCACTGTTACACTTTTCAGATCACTGTGATGTGTCATTGAAACAAGCCCATTAAGATGAATGATGTGTGTTGTAATTCCATTAACGTCATCAGTAATGTATTACACTTTTCTGTTCAGGAGTCTCTTTTTATTTTGTGTGGGTCAGGCTGACTGTGTGAATTATATGAGATCAAAGTAGTTAAAGCTGAAGGTAGATACTTAAGCAATTAGGCCAGGGGCTGGAATTGTTGTTTTAGAGGTGTAGGCTGCAAAACCAATTTGTGTTAAGCAATGTTTAAGTAATTTAATTTCACAGTATAAATTAAAATCTCTTGATATCATTATGCATGGTGTGGTCATAGAGTGATATCTTGTGACAATGAAATGGCTGGGTTTTATTTCTCATCTGTGTGTAGTCTTTAATGAAAACACTTTTCTGACTTGTAAAGGCTTGGAATTAATAAACAGGACTAGCCATTTTTTCATTTGATGAAGCTTGGACAGAGATAAGAAGTAAAAATTGTATAAATTGACTCTCATGAACATGCATAAAGAGAGAAATCATTTGATGCAACAAAGGGATGGCATGGCTTGCCAAGCAAAGATAAGTAATTGGAAAATACAAGACCCTGCTGAGAATTCCTAGCAGAAAATCTGGAAGAAAAAAGAAAAAAAAAACCACAACAGGTGCTGAATAATGTTACTAATTATTTTATTTGCATACATAAANGTCACAATATGCTATCAGCTATGCCGGAGTCATATTGCAAAAGTTAAGATAGTCTTTTAAATTATGACAGCAGACTCCTTGTCTCTTTCATTCTTCAAACAAAGCTTTTCTCATTAGACACTGATTTGTACCGTAGTCATGTGGGATGGGCTAGGAATCCTTGTCTTTTACAGTGGATCACCTGCCCCGAGTTTACTGTGGAATCATCTGTGATTCCAGAATTACAGCGGTAGAGTTAAACTGTATTTAACATCCTTGTATGTCAAGGTCAACCATCTTTTTAGCCTGTGTGCCTTGTTGTAGTCACATTTAAAGATGGAATAGGGGAATATCTGTTCCTATTCACCACAAATGTTTTCTCAGCAGTCCCCAAACTTTCTAGTCCTCAGGTCATTCTCTCTAGTCTGATTTCTAGAAGTCTGTTAGTGTTGTTCTGCTGATGGTTATTGTCTTATGACATTTTTATTAGTTGACATTACCCCCAATAGAGGAATAGAGGGATCCTAATACAGATCAAGATGCCAGTGTTGTAGGCATTTGGAGCAGAGTTCTAGCTCAAACTCTCCCAGCCACCAGCAACCAGATAGGATTGTCACATGCCTCCTGAGAGTAGAAAGTAATGTGAATATCTCTAGCATTACCCCTGCTGTTCCAGGGCTTTAAGAGGTTGTGAACAGGCTTCTGTCTCCCTGTGACCTCTGGGAACTATGGAAGAGAGTTCTTCAGAAGCCCACTTCTGCTTGCACTACTATCAGCAGCAGTCCCTGAATTGATTCCAGAGGAAGCAAAATCAATCCCTGCTTTGAAAACTACAGCACTTCCCATAGCACAGCCAATACTTACAACTCGACCAACCAAGAATTTACCTGGTTCTCAACATATATAGTTTTTATTTACTCTATCACAGAGATGCTTTAGGGACAGTCCATGATATAACTTTAGTCACCTTTGAGTGTAAGGTGTGTCATAGACTCAAGGAACAGCAGCATCATATCAGAACTGAGGCAGCAGGCAGTTGTCCTCCTCGGGCTGCCACAGTGCAAGCTAAAGAAGTTATTGCCACATCTGCTTGTTACTGTCCTCTTGATGGAGTTTTCTGTCCCCACTGAGCTGTTCCGGCAAAAGCTTCTAACCTTTTTCAGTCTAAATGATCTAGGTCAATGATGACCTGCTATTTAAACCATGTGAGCTATCCTTCTGCTGCAGCGTTGGATTCAAACCATTTCCCTCCGCTGTTTAAAACTGCTATGTATTGCACTGCAGAGCACTTGAAATGGCTAGATGTATTGCTGTCAGGGGATAGAAAGCTTACCATTCCTATTGCACATTGCTGGTTTTGGATGTATACCCAATACAGGAAGGTAAAAACATAAAGACTGAAAAATTGTCTTACGAGGATAGGAGTTATTTCA